>PVIY010011766.1:0-64107 GCA_004026745.1 Myrmecophaga tridactyla
AAAAAAAAAAAGGATAAAAATTAAATAATAGAGGGGATAAGAGGGTAAAATAAATTGGGTAGTTGGAAATACTAGTGGTCAGTGAGAGGGAGGGATAAGGGATATTGGATGTATGAGTTTTTTCTTTTTATGTCTTCTTTTTCTGGAATGATGCAAATGTTCTAAAAAATGATCATGGTGATGAATGCACAACTATGTGTGACACTGTGAGCTATTAATTATACACCATGTATGGCCTGTATGTGTGTGAAGATTTGTCAATGAAATATATACATAAATGCATTTTAAAAATGAAAAAAAAAATGGGTAAGATTAAGACATCTCAGATAACAAGAGCTGAAAAAGGTCATCACCACCAGACCTGCCCTGCAAGCAATGCTAAAGGGAATTCTTCACACTGAAGAGAAAGGACACTAGACTAGTTCAAAGTAGCATAAAGAAATAAAGGCCTCCAGTAAAGGTAACCATATGGATAATTATAAATACCAGTGCTCTTGTATTATATTTTTGCTATATAACCCCGCTTTTTACTTCTTAAGGTTCTAAAGTGCAATTTCATAATAAGAAATGATAAATTTATGGTTTGGGACATACAAGGTACCAATATATAATTTGAAGCAAGTACAACAAAAAGGTGGGGAATGGAGGGGTATAGGAAAAGTTTATGTATATGCTATAAAAGTTAAATTGGTAACCAGTCAGACATTATAGTTACAGATTTAGAGTTTTAACCCCATGGTAACCACAAAGAAAATATATACAGAAAGAAATGAGAAGGGCCTCAAAATGGTACATTAAAAAAAATCAAATAAATATGATAGTAGATGGAAAAATTAAGAGTCAAAAAGGGTATAACACTTAAAAACACAAAATGGCAGGAAAAAGTCCTGCATTGTCATTAGTTACTTTAAATATAAATAGATTAAATTCTCCAGTCAAAAGCAGAGATTGGCAGAATGGATAAAAAGAGCATGACCCAATTCTATGCTATCATCAAGACTCACCTTAAATTCTAAGACAGAAATAGGTTGAAAGTGAAAGAATGGGGAAAAAAGTACCATGCAAATAATAACCAAGAGAGAATTGAGGTAGGTATACTAATATCAGATAAAAGAGACCTTAAGTCAAAAACAGTTACAAGGGACAAAACAGGGTTACTATATACTATCAAATTAACAAGACATAATAATTATGAATATATATGTACCGAATGTACCCCAAATTATATGAAGTAAATAGTGACAGATTTGAAGGGAGAAGTGGTTCTGTATTATTAGCAGGAGACTTTAATGCACCAGTTTTTAATAATGGATAGAGAGATATTACTGTGGAAACTGCTGCCACTGAACTTGGATCCTTAAAATCAATGAGGATAATTGGGCCAAGGGTCTGCAGAAGCCAAGTGGCAGCACTTAATTGCTAAAGATAAATTTGACATGTCTGTCATAATAGACAGCAGAGTCAGAGCAGTAATCACATTATTCTGACCTACAGAGAGCTATGTATATCATGGTGTACCTAGAAGTAAAATAGATGAGCAGCCTACAAAATTCTTGCTTGATCTCTATAAGCAGAAGAGTTCTAGGACAACAGCAGTCTAACTTGAATCACAAAAAACAGAAAGCCATGCCCCGTCAATCATTTTTCAGACTTGGGACAGTTTATTGACCTAGAGTCCCTTGAATGAAGGGAAGGCCCAGTCCCCTTGGGGAAGGACCCTGCCCCACTACCCAAAATTTATACCATTAATCTTCCTTTCAGCCTTCCACAAAGGTACCTATAGCCTTTTACCAGGATGGCTATACCTTGGGGAAAAGGAAATGATGAATGTGATATTAGAAACTTGATGAAAGGTGATCTTTATTTTAAAGTGGCATAGAATTTGGAGATATTGTGTTCTGATGTTGGATGGAAAGCAGAACTTGAAAGTGATTAACTTGAATATTTAGCTGAGGAGATTTCCAGTCTAAGTGTGGAAGGTGCAGGGTGGTTCTCCTTGCAGCTTATAGTAAAATGCAAAAGAAAAGGGATAAACTGAGAACAGAACTCTTAAGCACAAAGAAACCAGAAACTGGTTGTTTGGAAAACTGTAAGCCTATCCAAATAGGGCACTCTGGGACTGGGACCAGAAATGGCTCTATCAGGGACCTCCCTGAGTTTCCACAAAGTGAATCCTCAGAGAATATAGCTCCATGTGAGTATTGAATTGAACAGCTATTTCATTGGAAGTCAGGATTAGAAATGCAGGAAAGATTTGTGGAAAGTTCTATTATTTGATGGTTTGAACCTATGTGAACTGCATGCAAAGCTGATAAGGTTTTTGTGAAATTTGTATTTCCTAGTAGAGAAGGAATGGTAAGAAGAATGACTACAAGGTCAGAACCATGAAAGCCAAGGTCTGGACAGAAGAGATCTCCTTGGACCAAGAGAGCAGGCCCATCCATGTGCGTGGATAGTGTGGCACCACCCCTGCACTTGCAGGGTTAGGCCATCTGCCCTGGTACTTGGAGGGGGAGGGCCTTGTGCCCTGTTGTTCAAGGAGAGTACTGTTATCCTGATGCTAATAGATTTTGAGGCCTATGCCTCAGCATTCAAGGAGATCCTGGCCACTACCCCAGTGCTTAGAGAGGTGGGATTTATACCCCAATCTTCAGGAAGAAGAATTACTTTGATGTCACCTTAATATGGACTTCTCCTAGCTTTAAAATTGTGAGTCAATGAAATCCCATTTTAAGCCAAAAAGTAAGTAAGTAAATATATAAATAAATAAACCTCTAGTCAGGAGATCAATAAGGAAATAGAAGAGTTGAATGAACTCTAAACCTACATAATAGACATATTAGAACCACTTCACACAACAGCAGCAGAATGCACTTTCTCAGATGTGCATGAGTCATTCTCCATGATAGACCATATCTTAGCTTGAAAAATGAGTCTCAATTGAAATCATACTGTGTATCTTCTCTGAACACAGTGAAATGAAGCTAGAAATTGAATCAGAAGAAGAACCGGACAATTAACAAATATGTGGAAATTAATGTACACTTAAGCAATAATGGCCGAAAGAAGAAATCATAAGGAATATCAGGACATATCTTGAGGCAAATGAAAATGAAAACATAACATACCAAAACTTAAGGGACACAGTGAAGGCAGCGCTGAGAGGGAAATTATGGCTTAAAATGCTTACCTTAAAAAAGAAAAGAGTTCAAATCAGAGACCTAACCTCACAACTGGAAATTCTGGAAAAAGAAGAGCAAACTGAACCCAAAGCAGAAGGAAGAAAATAACAAAGATTAGAGCAGAGATGAATGAGATGAAAAATAAAAAAATAATAGACACCCAACAAAACCAAAAGTTGGTTCTTTGAAAAGTCAATAAAATCAATAAGCCTTTTCCTAGACTAACAGAAAAAGAGAGAGGACACAAATAACTAAAAATCAGAAATGAAAGTAGGGAAATTATTAATGACCCCGCAGAAACAAAAAGGGTTATAAGAGGATACTATGAACAACTGTATGCCAACAAATTAGATAACCTAGATGAAATGGAAGCTTCCTCAAAATGATGAGGCATATATGAAAAACCCACTTAGCATCAAACTCAATGATGAAGGACTGAAAGTTTTCCCTCTAGGATCAGGAACAAGACAGGATGCCCACTGTCACTACTGCTATTCAAAATTATACTGGAAATTCTAGCCAGAGCAATTAGACAAGAAAAAGAAATAAAAGTCATCCATATTTAAAGGAAGAAGTAAAACTTTCCCTGTTTGCAGATGACATGATTCTATATACAAAAAGTCCTGAAAAAATCCACCATAAATCTACTAGAAATAATAAACAAATTTAGCTGAGTGGTGGGGTACAAGATTAATACCCCAAAATCAGTAGTGTTTTTATTTGTTAGTAATGAACAATCTGAAGAGAAAATCAAGAAAAAAAATCCATTTATACCAGCAACTTAAAGATCATATATCTAGGAATAAATTAGCCAAGTATGTGAAAGACTTGTACACAGAAAACTCAAAATATTGCCAAAAGAAATCAAAAGGAGACCTAAATAATGGAAGGATATTCTGTGTTCATGAACTAGAAGATTAAATATTGTTAAGATGCCAATTCTACCCAAAGCAATGTACAAATTCAACACAATCACAGTAAAAATTCTGTTTTCTTTGCAGAAATGGAAAAGTCAGTCATTAAATTTATGTGGAAAGGTAAGGGACTCCAAGTAGCCAAAGTCATCTTGCAAAAGAAGAACTAAGTTGGAGGGCTCACACTTCCCAACCTTAAAACGAATTACAGAACAATCATAGTCAAAATAACATGGTATGGGCACAATGACAGACATACAGACTAATATAATCAAATTAAGAGTTCAGAGATAAACTCTTACATCTTTGGCCAACTGATTTTGACAAGGGTACCAAGTCTACTCAATTGGTAACGAATAGTTTCTTTAACAAATGGTGCTGGGAAAACTGGATGTCCCTATGCAAAAGAATGAAAGTAGACCCTTACCTCATACCATGTACAAAAATCAACTCAAAATGAACCAAAGACCTAAATTTAAGAAGCAGAATTATATAACTCCCAGAAAAAAACATAAGGAAGCATCTTCAGAACCTTGTGTTAGGGAATGGTTTCTTAGATTTTATACTCAAAGCTCAAGCAACAATGAAAGGATAGATAATGGGGCTTCATCAAAATTACAGACTTTTTATGAAAGGACTTTATTGTGAAAGTAAATAGACAGCTTCCAAGCTGGAAGAAAATATTTAGAAACCACATATCCATTAAGGGGTAAATAATCCAGCCTCTGTGAAGAAGCCCTACAACTCAATGATAAAAAGACAACCCAATTAAAAATAGGGAAAAGAGTTGAATAGGCATGTCTCTAAACAAGATATACAGATGGCCAAAAAGCATGTGAAAAGATGCTCAACATCATTAGCCATTAGAGAAATGCAGAATTTCTCTGCAAAAGAACTTGGAGAATTTCAGTTGGTAATAGATAGAAGAAGATAGAATCAGGAGATAGAAATAGGGTAGATATTGGGTAATTGGAGCTGCAGGGATACAGATTGTGCACAGGACTGACTGTAAAAAATCAGAAACGGATAGCACAATACTGCCTAACTGATACAATAATGTTAGAACACTGAATGAAGCTGAATGTGAGAATGATAGAGGGAAGAGGCCTGGGGGCACAAATGAAATCAGAAGGAAAGATATATATAATATATATATATAAATATATAAATCAGAAGGAAAGATATATAAAGACTGAGATGGTATAATTTAGGAATGCCTAGAGTGTATAATGATAGTGACTAAATGTAAAAATTAAAAAATGTTTTTGCACGAGGAAGAACAAAAGAATGTCAGTATTGTAGGGTGTTGAAAATAGATGATAATATTTTAAAACTTATATGTAAGACTAAAGCAAAAAATGTTTATTTGGTACAAAATTTATATTTTGACTAGTGCATTTCCTAATATAATTTATGCAGACAGCTTAATTGAACACCACAGTATATGGAACCTTGAGTAGGGCATGAGATTTTGTTGGTTTGTCCAGAGTGATGCCCTGATAAATCCCAGAGTGATTTGAACAGTGAATAAATAAGTATATGCAAAGTTCACTTGGGGAATGGTGAGAAAGGGGGTAAATTCAGCTTCCCCAAGTGGAGAGTTCTTGATATTCTCACAAGCAGTGGGGACAACCAAAGCAATAGG
This sequence comes from Myrmecophaga tridactyla, assembly GCA_004026745.1. Classification (NCBI taxonomy): domain Eukaryota; kingdom Metazoa; phylum Chordata; class Mammalia; order Pilosa; family Myrmecophagidae; genus Myrmecophaga; species Myrmecophaga tridactyla. The sequence continues at coordinate 5,742 of PVIY010011766.1, forward strand.
CTGAGCCCCTAATCTTGGGGTTTGTTCATATGAAACCTAACCCTGCAAAGGATAGGCTAAGCCTACTTAAAATTAGGCCTAAGAGTCACCCCAAGAGAACCTCTTCTTTTGCTCAAATGTGTCCTATCCCTCTCTCAGCCAACATGACAAGCAAACTCAGTGCCCTCCCCCTCTCTACGTTGTACATGACTCCCAGGGGTGTGGACCTTCCTGGCAACGTAGGACAGAAATCCTAGAACGAGCTGGGACTCAGCATCAAGGGATTGAGAAAACCTTCTCGACCAAAAGGGGGAAAAGTGAAATGAGACAAAATAAAGTGTGAATGGCTGAGAGATTCCAAACAGAGTAGAGAGGTTATCCTGGAGGTTACTCTTATGCATTAAATAGATATCACCTTTTTAGTTAATGTGTAATGGAGAGGCTGGAGGGAAGTGCCTGAAAATGTAGAGCTGTGTTCCAGTAGCCATGTTTCTTGAAGATGATTGTGTAATGATATAGCTTTCGCGGTGTGACTGTGTGATTGTGAAAACCTTGTGTCTGATGCTCCTTTTATCTATCATATCGACAGATGAGTAAAACGTATGGATTTAAAATAAATAAATAATAAGGGGGACAAATGTTAAAATACATTTAGTAGATTGAAATGCTAGTGATCAGTGAAAGGGAGGGGTAAGGGGTATGGTATGTATGAATTTTTTCTGTTTTCTTTTTATTTCTTTTTCAAAATTGATGCAAATGTTCTAAGAAATGATCATGATGATGAATGTACAACTATGTGATGATATTGTGAGTTATTGATTATATAACAAGAATGGAATGATCATATGGTAAGAATGTTTGTGTTTGTATGTGGTTATGTTTCATAAATAAATAAAAAAATAAAAAACAAAACAAAAAAATCCACGAGATACCATTTTCCACCCACTAGAATGGCTACTATTAAAAAATGGAAAATTACAAGAGTTGAAAAGAATGTGGAGAAATAGGAACACTCATTCGTTGCTGGTGGGAATGTAAAATGGTGCAGCCACTGAGGAAGGCAGTTTGGCGGTTCTCAGAAAGTTAAGTTTAGAATTAACAAATGTTCTAGTTTGGTAGCTGCCGGAATGCAATATATCAGAAATGGAATGGCTTTTAAAAAGAGGAATTTAATGAGTTGCTAGTGCTAATTTACAGTTCTAAGGCCGAGAAAATGTCCCAGTTAAAACAAGTCTATAGAAATGTCCAATCTAAGGCATCCAGGGAAAGATGCCTTGATTCAAGAAGGCTGATGAAGTTCAGGTTTTCTCTCTCATCTGAGAAGGCACATGGTGAACATAGGGTTCCTCTCTCATCTGGAAGGGCACATGGTGAGCACAGCATCATCTGCTAGCTTTCTCTCCTGGCTTCCTGTTTCATGAAGCTCCCTGGGAGGCGTTTTCCTTCTTCATCTCCAAAGGTCGCTGGCTGGTGGACTCTGCTTCTTGTGGCTATGTTGTTCTGCTCTGCTCTCTCTGAATCTCCTTCATTCTCCAGAATGTTTCCTCTTTTATAGGACTCTAGAAACTCATCAAGACCCACCCAAATGGGCAAAGACATGTTGTCACCTAATGCAGTTTAACAGCCACTCTTGATTAAATCACATCTCCAGGGATATGATCTGATTACAGTTTCAAACATACAGTATTAAATAGGGATTATTCTGCCTTTATGAAATGTGATTTTGATTAAAACATGGCTTTTCTAGGGCCCATACATCCATTCAAACCAGCACAACATATGACCTGGCAATCCCACTTCTATCTAAGCATACAGAAGAATTCAAAGCAAGGACTTGAACAGATATTTATACACCAGTGTTCTTAATGACATTATTCAATTACCAAAAGATGGAAGCCTCCCAAGCATCTATCAACAGATGAATGGATAAACAAAATGTGGAATATACACAGTGGAATAGTAATTCAGCCATAATAATACATACATACTTTAATACATACTATAATAATATGGATGATCCTTGAAAATATGTTGAGCGAAATAAGCCAGACCCAAAAGGATCTCACTGTATGAAATAATTAGAAGAAGCAAATTCATAGAGTCAGAATCTGGAATATAGGTTACTAGGGGCCAAGGTGAGGATAAAGAATGGGGAGTTAATGCTTGAATCGCACAGAGTGTCTGTTTGGGTTGATGGCAAAGTTTGGGGAATGAATGATAGTGATGACAGCACAACATAGTGAATAGAATTAACAGCACTGAAGTATATATTTGAGTGTGGTTAAAAGGGGGAAATTTTAGGTTACATATATGTTACTAGAATAAACATTTAAAAAAAGAAAACATAGGACTGTACAACACAGTGAACCCCAATGTAAACCATGGACTACAGTTAATAGTAAAATTATAAAAATGTTCTTTCATGAATTGTTGCAAATGTACCACACCAATGCAAGGTGTTAATGAGAGGGTATTATATGTGGATTCTGTATTTTATGCATGATTCTTCTGTAAACCTATAGCTTCTCTAATTCAAAAAAAAAGTGGGTAAAATGGTGAACTTTGTTATGTTAATTTTGCCTCAATTAAAAAAAAAACTGCACTGAGGTACCATTTGTTAAATACCAGAATGGCAAATCTTTCAGAGCTTGGCAGTAAGTTCCACTGGTCAGGCACCAAGAGGCAGACACTCTCAGGCACTACTACAACCCATAAAGAGAGGAATTTAGCAATGTCCAGCAAATTTATATGTGCATTTCCCTTTAGCCCAGCAATCCCACGTCTGGGAATTTATCTTAAAGATAATCTGGCCAAAATGAGAAAAGAAGTATGGACGAGGCTATTTGTTGCAGTAACATCTGTAATATTAAAAGACTGGAAACAACCCAGATGTCCACCACAAGGGAGCTGGTTGGATAAACAATAGTGCATTGATGGTATTTAGTACCGTAGAATTGTAAATAGGAATGAGTGATCACCAGGATGTATTGCTAAGTGAAGAAAGCCTCTAGATCCACCGATTCACAGGAAATACAGAGACAGAGGAACACTTGAAGCTGTGAGATGAGAACTTTGCACCAGAATGGAAATCGACACACAGCTTCCATCTCTGTCAAAGTCTGTCAAAAAAAAAGTCGACTGAACTAAGCAGTATGCTGAGTGAGACAAGTGCCAAAAAGGCTGGCATGAGCACCTTGTCTCATGAGCTGTCTGGCCACACTTTGAGGAGCATAATGGGGATGTAATTATCTGAGGCCAGGTGGGGGGTTGATCCATTTCTTCAACAAAGAAACTACAAGGAAGAAATCATGAGGGAGGAACCTGTAGAGTAGAATCAATTTTAAAACATTGGTCCATTGCAGTGGATGGGCTTTATTAAGATCTTGAGTTAAACGAACTTTAAAAAAAAAGGGGGGGGCGGGTCACAAGATGATGTTTAGACTTTAATGGTGCTCAGGAATTAATATTAACTTTTTTAAAGGGTGTAATGGTATTGTGGTTATGTTTTAAAAAAATAAAGCCTTAGGACTATACAACACAAACAGTGATCCACCCCCCATTAAAAACTATGAACTATAGTTAATAGTACCATTATAATTAATATTCTTTTATCAGTTATAACAAAGGTGCCATACTAATGCAAGGTGTTAATTGGGGTGGGGATTATATATGGGAACTCTGCTTCTGCATGATTTTTCATAAAACTTACAACTTCCCTAATAAAAAAAGTCCTTATAAAAATACACACCAAAATATTTAGACATAAAGTGATAGGACATCAGAGATCTGTTTGAGAATAATCTGGGGGCCAGGGAAATGGGTGGAAGTATAGATAAAGCAAGATGGGCTTAATTGTTGAAGCCCAGTGATAGAGATGTGAGATTTTATTACACTGTTCTCTCTACTTTTGTATATGTTTAAATTTTCCCATAGTAAAATGTTTTAAAAGAGAGAGCAAAATAGAAAGTAAGAGGAAAACGTGTAAGGACCTGCCTGTACCCATTACCCAGGTTTAACAATGAACATTTTGAAAAAAATAAAGTTTTCAGATAGTATAATAACAACTGAGACTCTTTTCCTGATCTATATCAAAACCGCATTTTAAATATCACTGAAGACTTGAAGGAAAGGAATTTATCTCAAGGAAACAGAAACTAAGGTTGTGGGCTGCCTTAAAGAAGTAAATTGTAAGTCCCTTTTTTAAGCGCGTCAAAGTCTGGCTACAACTACTCTTCCACACTCATTTCTAACCACTCTATAGTACCTGTTGGTGCTCTAGCCACCTGGGGCTACTTGCTCTTCTGTGAATGTACCTGTGCCTTTGTACGTGATTTCTTCTGCACAGGTTGCCCATTTTCTCTTTGTCCACCTCGTGAACTGCTATTCATTCTTCAAAGCCCAGCTCAATTTCCCCTCTTCTTTGTGTTCTCTTTTTATTCCCTAACCCTTCCAGGTAAAGTTAACTGATCCCTTTATAATGCTGTACCTGGTCATGTATCATCTTGGGTTAGAAAATCAGTTGTTTCTAATCTATCTCCCCACGTAGACTAAAATGAACTGTAACGAATGAGTACCTTAAGGATTTTGTCTTTTTACTTCTCTGTCTCTAGTGCTTGGCACATACAGGAAGGAGATTGTGACAGAGGGAAAACTGACAAATTTACGAGGTGGTCATAAGGTTTTAAAGCTGGAGCATCATTTATTCCAAGTCTTTAATCCATCCGAGAGGAGGCTGAGTTTGGCAAAGGGGAAATGTCTTTCAAAAGCAGAACAAGGGAGGACCAGGACTAAAACTCAGACCATGACCAATTACATGAGGATTTTGTGTGGAAAGACTTCCCCTTAGATGCCCAGAGCTAGAACTAGCGCCCAGAACTTCTAGTCCACTTCCGAAACTAGCACTGCCATAAAATTTACTTTTCTAGGCTTTGATGTATGTACATACATACTGGAAGCATTCATAGAAGTTGCTTTATCGAACATGGTAGAATGGAAAAAGCTTTGTTGCCTTAGATAAATCATGTAACTTAAGGCCTCAGTATTCTCATCTGAAAATTGAATGAGCTTTTAGGAGCGGCGGAGACCTCTTGTGGTACATGCTGTCTGTTTACCTGGAGTGCTAGGTTGAGAAGGGTCCAGTGATCACAGCTAAGCTCAGCAAGCAGGAGTAATGTCAGCGCATTGCTTAGCAGTAGCTGCCGGGCGTGCGGGTACAAGGAATGGTGGCATGGAAAGCGCGTTTCTGCCATTGCTGGTTAGACAGTATCCGTGAAACTAGGTGCATGGCTTTGTGACTTGAAATTCTTTTGGTCTTTTCTAGATTTTCAGTATTTTTCCTCCTTTAAGGAATATTTGTCTCAACTAATAGAACTCCTTTTTTTGTTACAGATGTGAAGGCAAACATACCTATGATTACGTCAAAGAAGTAAGTCATGATGAACTTTGCCTGTGGACAAAATTTATGGTTTAAATCAAATCTGTTTTTTAGGTAGCCTTATCCCATGTTTGTTTTCGTTGCTGTCGCTGTGTCCTCCAGTTTAATGTGGATCAAATCATATCTGAAATGCCTTGTGAATTTATTTTTTTAGAATAATCCTAAACTAAATCCTTTGCTAATGCATTCCCTTGCAAAACATGAGTAGTTATCCTGTAATATATGTTTATAAGTCCTAAGATCTTAGACTTAGATTTAGAACTGCCATTTTGGCCTGCCCTCTTCCCTCACTCTCCAGATTCAAAGAAAGGTGGCTTTCACAGAGCCCCAGGGAAGGGAACGCATGCTGCACTCTTCCACATCCACTCAAGTACGATGATAATCCTTTCCTCTCTGTTTCATTGATACTATTCCCTTTTCCTGAATCATTTCTCCCTAACTCCCCCAGTTCACACACACTACCTGGCTAATTCCTGGGCATCCTATGATCCAGCTTAAATGTCACCTCTTCTGGGGGTTCTCTTCTCAGCCCCCACCCCCATGCCTCTCAGCTGAGTTGCCATTCTTCTCTGGCTCCCACAGTGTCTGCTCTGACATTCCTCACACATTTGGTTTCCCCTTTTGAACCACCAGTTCATTGAGAGAGGGGGCCTTGCCCACCTCTGCCCCCAATACTGCAGTGGTCCCTTGGTAAGGTATTATTGACGTAATCTTCATCCATCCGAATCTCCACTGACCCTAGGTACAGCCCAAGTCTCAACTCTTCCCTGAAGCCTTTTACAGCCATTCAAGTCCACAGTGATTTTTCTTCTTACTTCTGGCACTTGCTGGCAGAATCCAACAGCTCCTTCTTGGTTATGAGCCCGGTTACAACCAGAGGAGAAGCAAGTAGGTTGTGGCACCAGGGAGGGCTCAAGCACTGCTCTGGCCTGAGACCCTACACTGGGGATCAGCTTTAGAATTCTGCTCACTGAGAAGACCTGGTAAGAACTGGGTAGAGCCTCCATCCCAGGATAGGCAGGTTGCTGCAACAGAACCCTACGATTCAGAAACATAGCAAAAGCCCTCTGTCAGAAATGCACTCAAATCAGGCTAGAGGTAAAGACAAGTTGCTGTCAAGCCAGCTTGATTATGTGGGAGGCTCTGGAGAAGAGAGAGAGGAGCATCTAGCTAAAGTTTATCCCCCCTTATGCCCTAAAATGTAACATTTCAACAAATTTTTATTGATCCTCTCATGCATTATTTATCAAACATAGTTCCAGAGGTCTTTGTTATCCGAGTATTCATTATGGGGTTGCATTAGGAAGCAGAAATTATAATATGAAATATTCACCAATAAACTGACATCATGTATAAATTAAATCTCCAGCCAAACCTTCTCTTCTTTTCAACACTTTTGAAGAGCCAGATATTAGCATCACTCTGGTTGATTTTTTCTTCAATCCTTAACTAGTCTAGCTCTGCCAGGTTCTCATTCTTTAATTACTTTGCATGCAATTCGATCACTAATGTCAACTCCTTCAGTCCTACATCTTTTGCAAGATTCCTGTTTTTAATGTCATAAATTTGCGTTGAACTTATTCGCCTATAATAAAGTGGCATAGACTTGATGCTATGAATAGTGCTTTTAACATCTTTTTGTTGTTGCCCTTCGTCTTTGAAATTTTGAAATTCTTGTGTTGTCACTAACAGCATCTCCATTCTGCAGATACCAGCGCAACGTAGAATGGGCCGCAAGGCTCATGTGCAGACAGGGACAGGATGAAAGCACCGTGCATAGAATCCTCGAGGACTACACAAAACCACTCGAGCATCCTTGTCTGAAAAGGAATGACGAGCTCCATGTGTGTGGTGTCCTGACCTCTGAGGTCAATGCCAAAATGGAAGATAGGCTTTCTGTACTGTCAGAGGATATGGAGGATGTAAGCAAGGAGTCACCCTGCCTGCGGGAGGGCTCTAGGCGTGAGCCACTGGCCCTAGAGGAGTTTGATGAGCACATGGCAGGGGAGACCACCCCTACACCCCATGTCCAGGGCGGCCACGGCGAGGGTGCCCCACCAGAGGACAGTAACCACCAAGCAGGCCTCACCGCTGCCAGAGAGAGGCAACTTGACCACGAGTTCGTGCTTGTGGAGGAAGAAGTTAGCAATGGGAGCATGAGAGAGGATGCACTGGGCGAGAAAGTAAGTAGGAGAAAATAATCATTTCCTCCAAAGCCATGTGTTTCTGGCCCCACTGAGATGTTGGTTTGCTGGAATGTCTTTTACTGGTGACCAGTATACCCCAGGGTATGTGAGAGGCTGTGGGATCACCCCACTTCACATGCTCCAGGGAACCCGGAGGCACATCTGTCACAAGGACCGTTTCAGCTGAAACCCGGTGTGTGAATGACTCACTTTAAAAATATATATTCATTAAAGCAGATTCAATAATGCTTTCTCCCTTGTTTGGGACTAAAGGAAATGCCCTGATAATAAGGCATCATCTTGGGTCTACCTGTGAGGGAAGGTCTCATTTGCAAGGGTGGTGCATTAGAGAGCACAGTTAAGACTTGCCTCCTTAAGGGACTCGCCGAGAGTCACACTGGAAGTACACATTGATGACAGCTAAAAATCAGAAACATTCTAAGGGTTAAGCAGTATAGGAGGCATCCACTTGGAGAAGTATTATGTCATCTTAAATGAGGCTTGTGAAGGCTTATTAAGAATGTGGGCACATGCCTGGAGTACAGTTTTGAGTAGACAAAAGCAACACAAAAAGATGGGCCAGCAAATGATTACAACTGTGGGAAAAATTCACGGGAAAAATAAGGAAGGAAATAAATCAAATAGTAGTTAATAGGAGAAAAAAACAATACTCCCTTTTCCTTATAAATATTAAAAATTAATATTTTTTTACAATAGTCATCCAACAATATATAAATCTTAGGAATTTAAAAAGAAAATGTTCTGTTTAAAATACTTTCTCTTCTATATGGCATAATGTTTCCATATACTCCAAATATGTTTGATTTTATCTCATTCTCTTCAGTTGTTGCAAAGGAAGAGACTAATATGCAGAAGAAATCCATATAGGATCTTTGAGTATTTGCAACTCAGCCTGGAAGAGGTATGTTTGCATCAGATTAGCATTTTCAGCTCTCACCCTCCGGGCCTTCCTGGTCCTTTTTTTAAAGGTCAGGGCATACCATATGAATGAGCCTACATCTTCATGCATTCTTTGCATGACTTCAGTGTAGAAGTCACCATAGGCGGCTTCCCAGGTAGACCTGCCTAAATCATACTCCTCAAGTCTTTATTTCATTAATCCTAAGATGTGTATTTAAAAATTTTTTTTACCTCATTAAAAAAAATATTTTTAATTATAATCATATTAACTGTAATCCATAGTTTACATTACGGTTCACTCTTTGTGTTGTACAATTTTATTCTGGTAACATATATATAACCTAAAATTAATCATTTTAACCACTTTCAAATATATAATTCATATTCACAGTATTGTGCTACTTTCACCATCACCCATCACCAAAACTTCCGTCACCCCAAATGGAAACTCTGTACCTATTAAGCAGTAACTCCCTATTCTTCACCCCAGTCTCTGGTAACCTTTATTTAAATTTCTGACCTTAAGAATTGTGTCCTTTAGTGTCTGGGTTACTTCACTGAAGATGGTATCTTCAAGATTCATTCATATTGTAGCATGTATCTTTTCTACAGCTGAATAACATTCCATTGTGTGAATATACCACATTTTTTTTGTCCATTCTTCCCTTGAGGGACGCTTGTGTTGCTCCCATCTTTTGGCAATTGTGAATAATGCTGCTGTGACCATCAATGTGCAGATAGCTGTTTGAGTCCCTGCTTTCAGTTCTTTTGGGTAAATTCCTAGAAGTGTGGTTGCAGGGTCATATGGTAATTCTATACTTAACTTTCTGAGGAACCGCCAAACTGTTTTCCACAATTCCTGCATTCCCACCAACAGTGATCCAGGGTTCCTATTTCCCCACATCCTTGCCAGTACTTGTTATTTTCTTTCTGTTTTTTTTTTTTAATAGCACCCATTCTAGTGGGTATGAAATGATATCATTGTGGTTTTAATATGTATTTCTCTCACTATTGGACGATGATGTTGACCATCTTTTCATGTGCTTATTGTCCATTTATATATCTTCTTTGGAGAAATGTCTATTCAAGTCCCTTGCCCATTTTTTAATTGGTTTGTCTTTTTGTTGTTGAGTTGTAGGAGTTCTTTATATATTCTGGATACTAAATCCTTATCGTGTATATGGTCTCCAAATATTTTCTCCCATTCTGTAGGCTGTCTTTACACTTTCTTGATAACGTGTTTTCATGCACAGAAGTTTTTCATTTTGATGAAGTCCAATTTGCTTTTTCTTTAGTGCTTTTTTTTTTTCCACTTTTTAATGTTTCAAGATTTGGAAGATTTCCCTATATCTTTCAAAAAGGATTTGAGGGGTTCATGTAAGCACTTTTTTTCACATTTGCTGAAATTACTCGTTTTCATTAGCTGTTTTTTTTTACAAATTTTATTGAGATATAGTTTACATATCATATAGTTCACCATTTAAAATGTACAATTACTGGTTTTTAGTATATTCATAGCATTTTGCCAGCCTTTAATAAGCTATGACGCATAATTCAGATCATGTAGCGACAGCTAATTTTTAAGTAAATGGGTTCTAGATAATTTGTTCTGCAAAATTACCTAGAATGCCTGTTCTCTTTATTTAGGGCAATAGCTGTGTTCTTAAAATTTGGTTAAAAGTGGCTTTCTATAAACTACCAAATCTTCCTTCTGCTTTGGAGTTCTTCTATACTATGGTCACACTATATTCATTTCTTCTTTTTTCTTTCCTATGTTTATGCTATGCACAGACATGTCCCTTCCTGCCTTGTAGGATAGCACCTGTTCAGTCTCACATCCTTGGGGTGTGCCTCTTTTCCAGGAGCCTTCTGACCTTTCTTTGTGAGCTCCTGCAGGGTCTAGCACTGCTCTTGCTGTGTAGATAGGTCTCAAAAAGGGCTTGTTGGACAGATCCACATTGATAACTTTATAGATGTGTCCACAGAAGAGTAATTGTCTCCTTATTCCCTTGGTCTCCTGTACATCCTTCCTTGGAGAGTAGTCAACAGCATAAAGCACAGACTTTCAGAGCAGGAAAGGATGTTTGAAATTATTTATTTCCCTGCCTCATTTTATGAATGAGACAGCTTTGTCTACTGTCACATGTGATAGCCTTGAGCCACGTGTGGATATTTAAATTCCCATTCCTCAACAGCACCAGCGCATGTGGCTAGAAACGACTGTAGTTGACAGCGCAGATGTGGAATGCTTCCATCATCGCAGGCAGCTCTACTGGACCGTGCTGTAGAGATCCTTTCTCTAGCTGTGTGACTCCTCTGCGCCTCAAATTTTTCTCTGTAAAATGGGGGGAACGTAGCACCTTGTTCATAGGAATGCTTTAGATATTAAATACATAGTGAATGCTTGATAAATGTCGGGGCCTGCTATTCTTGTCATTATCATTATTATTAAGTTACTTGTAGAAAGCTGTTTAGTAGCTAGTTGGAACTCTTTCTTTTGCAATCCCAGGAATATTCATTGGGTATTTACTGCATCCCAGGCACTGGGTAAAGCACTAGCAATACAGAAATAAGTAGAATATGACTCCTGTCCTAAAGATAGCCCAGAAATAATTGCACATCAATGTGATAAGTGCAGCATGATGGAGGATTGTGCCAGTTTTGCTCCTCCTGTATTGGTGGACCCTAGCCCAATGGCTCGTATCTAATAGGTGCTTAATAAGTATTTGTTAAGTCAATGAATGTTCCAGGTATGGAGTTTGCACAGAAGCTGGTAGAGACCAGAAGGGCCATGAGTTCAGCTGGAAAGACTTAGAGTGAGTGATGTCTGAGAGGATGTTAAAGTATGGAAAGGAGGTTGCCAGATGGACCAAGGGTCAGCATGGGCCTTTTCAAGCAGCTGAGTCCTGGATGTGACAGCACGGGAGGGCCAGGGCATAGTGGATGCATCTCTGAAAATAGGGGACAGACCAGGTCCTGCCAATAGCAGGCCAGTGGAGGAATTTACATGGAGGACAGTGTGGGGCCTCAGGAGGCTTCAGTAGACGGACAGCATTGGGTTCTCGGAACTGGGCCTTCAACCTCAGCTCTTCCAGATATCTTGTTGCTGCTTTTTATTGGCAAATTTAAAAAGCTACTGCTGTCTCCTGTCTCCTCCAGACACTCCCCAAAGAAAGGGGAGAATAACAGAAAAAGGGAAAAGAGGCTGCTCTGCATTCTTGGAAGCTGCTTGACTCCCGAGAACATTCCAGGGACCTGTTGCAGAAGTTCACAGAGAGTATGCAATTAGACCAAGCTCTACTTTTCCATTCTGTCACAGCTCCTTTGAATGAATCACCCATGCCTTGGGCACCTTGTGTAAAGTTGACTGTCCCATGACTGTGGGTCAGGAGCACAAGCAGGCATGAAAGTCAGTATGGGGTTTCCTCACCTCCATGGCACTTCTTTTTTTAGGGATTGAAGGTGATAATGTTGCAGATGCCATAAGGACCAGTCCGCACAGAAGGAGGAAGTTTTGGTCTGTGACTGTTTTCATTTGCTAAAGCTGCTAGACGTAATATGCCAGAAATGGGTTGCCTTTTTCAAAGGAGTTTTATTAGGTTACAGATTTACAGTTGTAAGGCCATAAAAATATCCAAATTAAGGCATCAAGAGGCGGATACCTTCTCTGAAGAAAGGCTACTGGCATCCAGGTTTCTTCTGTCACATGGAAAGGCACATGGCAATGTCTGCTGGTCCTTCTCTCCTGGATTCTGGTTTCAAAACAGCTCTCCCAGCCCCTATGGGTCCTTCTTGCTTTTCCTGGGACATTTTCTATCTAAACCCTCTTTCCCATGTTTCTATCTTTTATCCTCTCATAAATGACCCCAGCAAGGGGATTAAGGCCCACCTTGAATGGGCTGAATCACTTCTCCATGGAAACAACCTGATCAGAAGGTCCCACCCAATGATAGGTCTGCCCCTCAGAGATGGATGAAGAGAGCATAGTCTTCATCACATAGTTCCATCCCCCTAGCTCATGTTACCGACAGCCCCTTCCAACATGAAAAAGTTAGGCTGGCCACAGTCCAAATACCCCTAAAGAGTGGGAGAAAGATCAAAGGTGAGGGTGGAGTTATTCAGAGAAGGTAGGGCTTAACAAATGAGTCTGACTGCTGAATCATTATATTGATACTTCTTTTAGTCTCCAGTATCTTAGAGCAGTTAGAAAAAAAACTAAAAGTGTAGAGTTGTTACACATACCAAACCCTGAAATCTGTTCTATAACTAATTGTTATACTTTGAATTTATTGCTTTTTTGTATGTACATTATTTTTCACAAAAAAAGAAAATCTTAAAGAACATGGTCCTTTCTAGGGTACATAACAGATTTAAACCAGCACAGTGACCCACCACAAATGCAGACTTACAACCTTGTGGGGGTATTTTCATGCCTCTAGTCAGAACTTTTACTCAGAACAGAGATTCTGAAATTTTGATAAAGCAATTGAGGTGCTCTAAACTGTAGTTATCCCAGTTATTTCTGAAGAGTTCTATCTCTGTTCCCCATCTACGCTCCCTCGATAGACACACACACACACACACACACACACACACACCAGCACCCTCGATCAAAATGCTTTTTAGTAAACAAGATCCAGCAAGTAAAAAAAAAATTGATGCTGGGGGTGGGGGGTTATTCAGAAAAATAAATTTGCAAGTTGATTTTGCTGTAAATGGTAAATAATTGTACAATAATATCCTAAAGTCAGGGCAGTCAACTTTTGAAGGTTAAAGAGACTTAACAATTGTTATTAGAAAATTGCCCCTTATTTTGCCAGTTCCAAAATACTTTTCTTTGACTTTGCTGTTGGAAAAGTATCTGGGAGGAGATTTGCTGCAGGTGTTGCAGGCCAGCTCATTCCCAGACAAGATTCTCTCCAAGGTAGCAGCCCAGCCAGCATTCCCAAGTCTAATCCTTAGCCTCAGGGCCTCAGAAGGTTGATTTTTATCCCAGCTCAGAGACTGACTTGGGCTCTAGGGATAGCATCTGCACTAGCTATGTGAGAGCCCAGCAAGTAGGCCCAAAGGTCAGTTTAGTAATTTACATTGAAAACCACATCCCACCTCTCCAGACCAGCACATTCTCTTCATTTAGAAAGTTCAAATAAGAGGCAACATTTTAATTGGGAGGCTGCTTGGTGGACATAGAATCAGCACAAGAGGAGTGAATTGAAGGATTCACAATGCTTAATGGCAGCAGGCTTATCCTTTTCCATAAAGGAGAATAGTCTATTTCTTGATTCTGAAGTTTCTAAGATTTTAATGTCTGACTTTCAATTAATTTTTCATATAAGGTGGTGTCTTAGTTTGCTAGGGTTGCCATAACAAAAGTACCACTGGCTTGATGGTTTAAAAAAAAACAACAGGAATTTATCGTGTCACAGTCCTGAAGGCTGGGAGTCCAAAATCAAGGTGTTGGCAGGGCCCTCCCCCGTCTCAAGGGAAGGATCTGTTTCATGCCTCTCTCCTGACTTCTGGTGGTTTGCCAGTAATCCTTGGCCTTCAGTTTCTGCCTGAGTTTTTGCATGGCTGTCTTCTCTGTGTCCAGATTTCCTCTGATATGGATCCCAGTCATATTGGATTAAGGGCCCACCCTCACCCCTTTTTGCCTCCCTAACTGATAACATCTTCAGAGATCCTATTTCCAAATAAGGTCCCATTCAGAGGACAATGGTTAAGACTTGAACAGGTCTTTTTGGTAGATACAGTTCAACCCATAAATTGTAATCACATTTCTTTTTTTCCTGAAAAGCCACCATTAAATTGAAATTATATGTAACAATTAGTTAATAGCATCTAGAGTGGAGACGGAGTACATGCCATTGAATCTGTCATCTGAACCCTTGGGCCGCTTCCTCTCCCCTGCAGAGTGCAGAGTAAACATTGCCATCTTCATTGGACTCCTCACTGTCTGAGTTACTGTCAACTCACTCTCCTTCTGATTGATACAGTTTTTCTTTTTGTACTGATATTATTTGCAGGACTATTGCCTACATTTTCCTGATCCATGCCAATCTGTTTGTCAAACTCCCAAGTTTTGTGGGTACCTTACTGGTACCTCTGTGTATTACTTTTTTGTACTTAGAACTCTTTTAGAGTAAACAGATACTTTCCTTTCTTTAAAAAATAAAGCCAGAGAACTAGTTCCCATGCAGGAAAAGATGAAGTGGGGTACTCAACAGTAGGTAATGAGTGATGCCTAGCCAACCCAGCATTCACTGGACAGTGAGTGACATGATCTGGTCTTGCTTAGGCTTCCTCTTATTCTCCCAGGATCTTTTCATTTGTACATAACCTCCCCTCTTTCATGGTTCTTTTTCCTTACCATAATATAGATTCCACATAGTGGCATCCAGTGAGTAGAAAATTTCATGTTTTTCCCAAAAAATTTTTAGTTGCTTTTTACTGTTGTGTAGAGCTTGACTGATCTCTCCTCTACCTACCCACCCCATATGTCAGAGACTTCCCATAGAACTAAACTTTTGAAAACTTTCCGTATATTTAAACTAAGACAGAATTTGAGACAATGTAGAAAAAATATAAACTTATATCACAGCCTCTTATATAAGGTTTGAAAAATTACCCTCATTTTTCCTCTATAAATATATTCATGTTCTGTTTAATTGTATACTGGATGAATAGAAAATTTAGATAAAGTGTGATAAATCAGATATTCCTCTAAAAAGATTTTGTGAGATGATGGGAAGGAGAGAAAAGGACCATGGCCTGCCACTTTCCTTCATTGATTCCAAAAGTTCATTTGAAACCATAACCAAGAAAAAATTTTTAAAAAGAAAGAAGGTAATCGTATCATAATGGTTAATAAAATATACTTCAAAGTGACAAAAATAAAATAATGCAGCATTGGTGTAAGGAAAAGTTTACTGGGCCAGAAAGAGTCCCACAACAAAACCATTCAGTGTATGAAAAAAGTGGCATTTTACATCGATGGATTTGTGTTTTGGGACAACTGATCAGCCTTTTGAAGAAAGATAACACTGTAACTCTACCTCTAACATGTACCAAAATAAATTTCAGATGAATTAAAGAAAAATTTTTAAATAGAAAAGAAAGCAAGGGTCGATATTTATATATTTTTGAGATTGGTAAGATCTTCTAAAAGTGACACCAAAAACAGACCATAATGTATAGATTGGATTACTCAAAGATCTGAAATTCTCTACATTAGCAAAATTCCAGGCAAAAGATGAAATGGGGAAGAAGTATTTGCAGTATGCAGTGGGGTCCACAAGAGACAATCTTAACATGCCCCCTCAGTTTTCTTATCTGTAATATGCAGATGTTGCTTCCCTCAAGGGATTACAGTGAAGATTTAACAGGGTGATATATGAAAAGTGCTTTTCCTGGGAGGTGCTTAATATATCCCTCATCATTTCCCAGTCCCCTATCACATTAGCTGGCTTTCCTGGATGGAATCAAAGAATGGCTTTTATTTCCCTTTGTGACTCTGTCTACATCCTTGAAATAAAATGGCAGAGATTTTCAAATGAACAAATCTCCTGTGATTTTAAAATGACCTACAATGGAATTTGGTTTGTGGGTAGTTTGCAAGATGATATGATTATGCTAAGTGAGGGTTAATGTTCACAGAAAACTGCTTTTGAGAAACAATCCTTCATTTTCGTTTTCATTCCTGTATATATAGGTAGAAACATAGATAGTCTGTATTCTGTATGACTAAGTAATGGGTGGTGGGACGCTTGTAGGTAGTGGCCAGCAATTTGGTCTTTATTCTAAGTGCAGGAAAAGCCCTCGGGTTACTATTAGACATCACAATTACCATGATACAAACAGTAATGTATATATATACAGGGCCTAGCACAGTTCCTGGCACATATAATAGGTGCTCGGGTCCTACCTTAATTCCCTCCCTAGTAGCACATAGACACTCTTTCTCCAAATTGTTTATAATGATCATAAAGTATATCTTTTACTTAAAGAAGAGAATTATGGTCATGTACAGCGACTGGCTTACATATGTCAAATGTGCTTTTTTCCCTCTGCTTGGCTGGTTGGGGCTATTATTCAGGCCTGCCAGAGCCTGAATAACAGATGCCGTCTTCCACATCCTACGTCTTTATTAGCTCTTCTTTCAGTCTGACATTTAAATCCATACCCTTCATAAACCAGCCATGATGATAATTTATTCTCTGTAGGTATTCATTCTGGTAATAATTAGATTGCCATGCCAGTGAGCTAATTTGCTCCATTGCTTCCTGGAGATCTGTTATTGAGACCTGTTTTTCCATTATAATACTTGTGATCCCTAACTAAATTTATAGATATGACATTTAAAAACATCATTAAACTCTTCCCTCTATCTTTATTAGAACTATAAAAGTAAAATTTTGCTAATGAAACCTCGGGGGACAAAACCACTAAATGAAACCTCAGGGGACAAAACCACCAACCTCCACACACCTCCTCCCATCTATGAATTAATTGATTCTAAATAAAACCAACTCAATTGAATTAAGATCCTCTCCATCTTAGTAATAAGTGCCCTAAAAGAGGTTTGCTTCAATTCATAAAGGTTGTCACATTGTAGATGAATAACAATGAGGCAATGGTTTCGTTGGTTCTTAGGGAGAAATATATATTTGCTGATGATGGAAAAGCATGTCCCATGTGGGGGGGGCAGTTAATGATTTTACTTGCAGAATTGGGCTGAAAAACTACATTTTTCCAAACATACACACAAAAAATAAAAAATAAGTGAGAAGAGTAGCATTATTTTTCATTTTTGCAAATTACTTTAAGGCCTGGCTTTATGGAGTTAGCTGAACTCTCACATCTGCTTCTGTATTCCTTCTGTTGTGACAGCACACATATTGTTGCCTCTGGAGAGCATAAGCAGGAAAAAGGCAAGCACATGACATCTGAATATTACTACGAAGGCAATTTTGATCTTGAGGTTTCCTGAAGGGGACTTAGGGGCTCCAGGGAATTCTGGATCACACTTTGAGAATCACTGCTGTCAAGAGAAATGTCATCAGCTAGCTAGACCAGGAACAACCCTGGGGAGGATTTGGCTGATACCTGATGGATGGCCAAGATGCTTCCTTGGAGCTACTTGAAATCCCCTTCTCTTGCATAGCCTGAGCTCTCTTAAACATTACCATCCCTTGTTCCCTTGTGTGCACACGCTGCAGGCCAAGGAAGGCTAGGGAGGCAGGTGTATTTCTGTTGCCTTGCTGCACAGAGGACCCCTCCTCATCTGTGCCTAGTGACAGCAGAAGTGAGGCAGAAGCAGCATATTTGTTGTTTGGTTATCAGTCTAATCTTTAAAATAGAAAGTGGCCTGGGTTTACTAATAACTACCATTCAGCCCCTGTGTGTACATAAATCCAAGCTACCTATGCAAGTAAAGCAGACAGCATGCAGGTATTTGAGTGTTGCCATCTAAGTGTGATTCGATTCAACTCGGGCCAGCTTTCTTTGTCATCCTCCTACCTCTTCCACGCAAGTAAAACATAACCGTGCAAAGAAGTTAGTGGAAAAATAGAGTGTACCGGCTAGAAAATTACTTTACAGCAGGGATGGACCGAGAAAATCACATTTTGTTATGCATCCAAAATCTGCACCACTTTTCACTGATCTCTTTATATATTTTTCTCATCTTAATTCATTCTCAGCTAATCTACATAGAAAATCCAGTGAGCAAAGGTTTATTGTTGTTATAGCTGTTTACACCATTCTTCAGTTAAGTTGTGTGACTTTTTAGGGAAAAGTACATTATGAGAAAAATCCATACAAATGTTGTTTTTTACTGATTTAAAACTGTTTTTGACTATCATATTGTCTTAGATTTTTTTTTAATCCTTGAAATTTGAATGAACCATGTATGCTTAAAAAAATGTAACCATTTAAATGATTTAAAAACATTGATTTGTATTTGAGGTGAAGAGAAATCAGTCTATAAAAGAATTTCTCAAGAATGTGCAGCTGCTTCTAATGCGCATTTTCTGCTTTCTCTGTTTTTAGGCGTTCTTCCTGGTCTATGCTTTGGGATGTCTGAGTGTTTATTATGAGGAGGTAATTGTTTTATTTAACACAATCCAATTAATATTTTTCTGATGTTAAAATTTAATTTTCTACAGATCAACATAATGCTTTTATACAAATGTATCTACTTCCAAAGAATAAAGCAAATTGAATTATTTCTGTAAAAGTTTTGGGTTTGGGTCTAAGATTGGACTGCTTGGCAAAAGCCTGCTGTGATGCCGTTAAGCTGAATTTCATTCCAAAGATTGGGAGAACAGCACTACCTGATATAATGATCGAGAAATCTACATCAGAACAGCACTGAGAATTAACAATAAAAATAAGAGTAACAAATGTTTCTTGAGAAACATTTAGCACCTATTATAGTAAAGTCTGTGTAATAGGTGCAGTATGTGCAATACCCCTAGTCCTAGTGAGATTTTTACATATAGGGGAACTGAGACTCAGAGAACTTAAGTAACTCACACAAGGTCACACAGCCAGGGTGGTTAAAATTAGTATTTCAGCTTATATCAGGATAATACCAAAGTCCATGTTTTTGTACCATAGTCACTGCCTTTGGAAGAAAGTAGTACAAGAAACTGATACCAGTGTTTGCCTCCATATTGAAGAACTGGGAGGCTGGGCACACAGGCAGGATGGAGATTTTTTCACTGTTCACTTTTTGTACTTTTGGAATTTTGAGTCTTGTGAATATATCTAGTCAAAAATAATTTAAATAAAAGTTAAAAAGAGAAAGGTAAGCAGAACAGTAAGGGGACCCAAGGAAGTATATTGTATTTATACTGTTCTTGAGTCTAAATTTTTTATTGTGAAATATAACATATACAAAATAAATGTCAAAGTACATTTTAACAAGTAGTTATAGAACAGATTTCAATGTTTGGTGTGGGTTACAGTTCCACAATCTCAGGTTTTTCCTTTTATCTGCCCCAAGACACTGGAGACTAAAAAGAAATATCAACATAATGATTCAGTGTTCCTACTCATTTGTTAGATCCTATCTTCTCTGTTTTAACTCCTCCTCCTTTGATCCTTCTCCCAATCTTTCGGGATATTTAGATTATGCCCGTTTTAACTTTTTTCTTGTTGAAAAGGGGTGTCAACCATATGGGATAGAGGGATGGAAATGGTTTATGTTCTTGGAGAGAAGAATACCTCTGGGTTTCAGGACTTATATGGTCTAGAAACCTTCTGAAGGTTTTAGGTTACTGAAAAGTAAACTTAGTGCTTGAATTGGGAGTCTACTTTTATCATCCATCAAATTCTAATCACATGAATCTTTTTCACAAATATTCCAGGGGGTTGAAAATGGGTGTCAGCTGACAGGTGATTTCCCCCAGGGTGGCTATTCTGAGCCCCACCCTGCCTCCTTCCGGGGCGTTAGCTGAAATTTGTCAGAACATCTGGAAACCTAGCTGTTACATAGAAACCCCACCATCCAAAAAATAGTGAGTGAATCATATTGAATCTAACAAGAACATATTGAATCTAACAAGAACAGCCTTCTTGTTAGAGGGGGAATTGATTGTTCAGTTACAGGGGATTTGAAGAATGCCAGTCATGTGTGGAGTGTCATCTGGAGTCTCCATCTTAGGATCAAGTAAAAAGAGAGAAAGAAAGAAAACACAAAGAAACAACTCCAACTCCTGTTGATGGTGTTAAAATCTTAGGCTGAGCCTTCTCTCTCCCTAAAATGTTCTTCCCCAGTCCACCAGTACCCCCTCTCTGCTCCCCTCCCCCACCCTCCTCTCACTTAGCTGCTCCCTTCCTGTCCTCAAATATTGCTTTCTCGGGGAAGCCTTTTCCTGGTCCTTTAGAGCAGTGCCATCCAATGGAAATATAACGTGAGCCACAAATGTGAGCCAATGTGTAATTTTTAATTTTTTGGTAGCCACATTTTAAAAGTTTTTTAAAAATCAGGTGAAATAAATTTTAATAATGTTACATATCAACCCAGTGTATCCAAAGTTATTGAGATATTTTGCAATCTTTTTTTTTTCTTTTTACACTAACTCTCTGCAATTCAGCATGTATTCAACACATCCAGCACATCTCAACTTGGACAAGCTACATTGTGACTGATAGCTGCTGCCTTAGACCACATGTGGATTAAATATTCTAGTAAACTCCTCCACCCAGATACCATGTTTGTTTTGTTCACTGCTACCACTCCGCACTTAGTGTTCAGTGATTCACTGAATGATCAGTGAATAAATATATAATAAGTGCCTCTTTTTTTTTTTTTTTTTTAAATACAACTTTAGGAGCCTTTAACAATAGTGAAGCTCTGGAAAGCTTTCACTTCCATTCAGCCCACATTCAGGACTACATACATGGCGTACCATTACTTTCGAAGCAAGGGCTGGGTGCCCAAAGTGGGACTGAAGTACGGAACAGATTTATGTAAGTAACTCTTTGGTTTGGTGGACATGACAGCAAGGATTTGCATTAGATCCTCTAGTAAAGAGGCAGATTGAACTGGTTATATCTGTCATTGCTGGTCTTTTCCAAGATATCTTCCTCCTGGCTTAGATAATAATGATGGCTATTTGGATGGAGGGGGAGGTGTGTCTTAGTTTCCTAGGGACTTCAGTAACAAAGCTTCCAAATTTAGTGGCTTAAAACAACAGGAATTTATTTTCTCAGCACTGGAGGCGCAGTCTAAACTCAGGGGGTTGGTAGGGCCATGTTTCCTCTGAAACCTTGCCTCTTTTCCAGTTTCTGATGTTTACTGTCATTTGTTGGTGTTCCTTAGCCTGCAGCTGTAGCACTTCAATCTCTGCCTCATTTGTGATGTAGCACTCTCCCCTGTGTCTCCTCGGCTCTGTGTCCAAATGTCCTGCTTCTCTTAAGGACTTCAGCCATACTGGATTAGGGCCCACTCTACTCCAATATGGTCTTATCTGAAATTAGATAAGACCTGCAAAGTCACGTTCTGAGATATTGGGGGTTAGAACTTCAACATATTTTTTTGCAAGACACAGTGCAACCCATATCACAGTGGGTGATGGCAGGGGAGAGGGAGGTGACTCCAGAAAGAGAGAAAAGGCAATGTAGGGGCTAAAAACTGGGTGTGGAAGCCTGTAGCCCCAAATCAGGCTTTTCTTTTCTTTCTCCTTTGCTCTGTAATCTTAGGAAAGAGTTCTAATCCCCATCCCTACCCACCAAGTAGCCATGTGATTTAGGGCACTCTATTATTGGGCCTTAGTTGCCTCATCTGACCAGTGAGAGTCATGATAAAATTGTATTAATAATCACAGTTGTCATTTATTGAGCATTTTCTATGTGCCAGGCATTGTCCTAAATGTCATACATATATTATCTCACTAATCCTTATAACAATCCTGTCTGAAGGGCACTCTTATTACTTGTGTTTTTCTGGTAGGGAGATTAGTCTTGAGAGAATAGGTCATTAGCTCATAATAGTTTCCAAACCAGCAGCTTGGAGAGCTGGGCTTTGAATTCCAGACCCCAGGCACTTAGAAGCTTCTACGTGGTTCTGCCTCCTGAATCTTCCTGGTTTAGAGCGCAAAGCCTGGGCCAGATGATCTCTTCATTCAGCACACTGTGGCTGGGGTCTTCCCTGGGCCAGGTAATACAAAGATGAAAAAGGTACATAAAAAGTTGCCTTCGTAGAGCCTAAATTCTTGGAGCAGGGGATAGGGAAAGACAGGCAAGTACACAAATAAATATGTAATGTCATTTTAGGAAGAGGTAAGTGCCATAGGAAAATAAAGCAGGGTGATGGGATAGAGAATGAAGGCCGTTAGTGAGAATGGTCAGGAAAGGATTCTAAGGGTGACATTTTAGCTCAGAAGTGAAGACAGCATGTAGTGAGCAAGTCATGTGAGAATCTGAGGCAGAATATGACAGATGAACAGCAAGCACAGAGGCCCTGCTCAGCAAGTTTCAGGAACAGTGGAATGACGAGTGTAGGTAGAACTTAGAGACGCCAGGGGACAGCAACAGAGTGAGGTCTGATGGTAGGTAGACCAGGCCATGTAGGGCCTGGCAAAGACTTTGGGTTTTATTCTTATGGTGGGGAGTCTTGGGAAGGTTTTAAGCAGAAGTGTAACTTGAGGTGGCATAATTTAACAGGAACCCCATCTGCTGTCTTGCTGATAGACTGATAGAGACATAGGAGGAAGCAGAGAGACCAGTTAGGAAGTTGTTCAGGAGGTCGTCCTGGCAGGCAATGATGGTGGCTGAGATCGGGTGACAGCAGTGGGGTGGTGAGGTGTGAATGCACTCTGATTATATCTTGAAGATGGACCGACCAGACTGGATGTGGGATTTGAGAGGAAGCAGGGATAACTCTAGATATTTGGCTTCATGCTTTGGGCACATTAAGCAAGTCAAATGGAGATGTTGAGAAAGGGAGATAGCTCTAAAGCACAGGAGAGCCTTGGCCTATGACTGTGGGAGTCATCTCTTTATATGTGGCATTTAAAGACCCAGAACTACCCAGCGGGCAGCATAGAACCGAATATAAATCTTTGGGCTTCTTTCCAGCACTAGGAATATTCCTTTGAAAAGTCACCCAAGCTCAATTTCTACATCTGTTAAGTGAGGGCACTTCCTGGGTGCTTTTTAGAATTGTTTGTGAGGCTGCAGCAAAGGATTCAGGATATTTGAAAAGGCCTCCTAAGAAGCTGTGGCCCTTGCAGTCTTTTAAGCTTTGGTACACAACTCTTCCATGTGTTTCGAGCCCTTTTAAGTACCAGAGGGAAGTCAGTTCAATCTTTAAAATCTTGAAATGCTCTAAAATAATGTTATCAACCTGGAATCATTGGATGGTCTTTCAGGGGACTCAGAGCCCCCTAAAATATTACGTAAAATGTCACGATTGTACATTAGTGCATTTTTTCTGGGCCCAAAGTCTAGAGCTTTCATTAAAACCCCAAAGGGGTCAGCAATACAAAATAAAAGTTAAGGACCACCATTCCTCCAGGTTAAATCGTTTCTTTTGTTTTCTACCGCCATTCCTCCAGGGTAAATGGTTTCTTTTGCTTTCTTCTATGCCTGTATTTTAGGTACAGATCATCTAACCCATAGTTACCACACAAATGATCAGGATTAGTTTGAGATTAGTTTGCCAGGCTTCCAGATAATTGTGTTGGCCCTAAATCATGTTTAAATATGTGATGTGCCTGCTTTGTTTTTCTTTATTGGCTTCCTGCCCTATTTTCTTTTCATGCTCCTGTGAAAATAACCTTTCCATATAAACGCTTCTCCAGCTTTCTCGTTAGATGGGTGAAATCTGAGTAAAATTTTCCAGTGGACAGGGCTACGATGATGCATTAAGAGGTGGCATGGGGTGATGGAAAGAGAGTTGTTACTGGCTCTACTTCTTACTACCACTGTGACCCAAGGCCAGTTGCTTGAGCTCTCCATGCTTCTGCTTGCTCATCGTATGATATAGATGTCAGCATGTTCATTTTGAAGCAGATGCGAGAAATAAACGAGGTTATATATGCCTAAAAGACATTCAACAAAGACATCTTTTCCCTGCAACTTCTATTTTCAGTGGTCAAGCTATATTTGTGAATGGTGAACAGAGAGAACTTTTCTGATTTAAAAGCAAACTGTTTTATTAAGGATGGGTGGGTAGATGGGAAGAAAAATAAACAAACTCTATTTCACAACTGCCTAGAGCCTCTGCCCCCATTTGGGTGAATCATCCCTTTTCAGTCTTGTAAAATTAATTAATGTAAGACCAGGTCTCTGACCCAAGCACTGAGTGAGACTGCCCGGTGGTAGCATTGACAGATCTTCACATTTCCTACTTTAGCAGGGGTCCACTAACCCTGGATATGAGGATCAGCTTCTTAAACTTTAATTCTCCATCAGGCATGACTGCTTGGCACTTGCTGGTTTTTTTTAAATATTGTTTTAATTTTGAAAGCTAGCACCTAATTACATTAGAACTGCCAAGACAGGTTAAATCCAGTACAGTCTCTCTCTAACAATCGTTTCTCCTTTCAGAGGTAATGATTCATGATAAACGGCTGTTATGAAATTCACCTCTTATCAAGAAAATTCTTCCCTTGACTAAATCTTGTCAGTCAAATTTCATCCCAGAGGCAGTGCTTGGAAAAAGTGGCATGCCTCTCAAACGAAGCACTACTGCCAAACCAGTTGATCTGATCAGTTACTGTTGAAAGTCAGACTAGAAGCCAAGGTGGGGCACCTTACCTGAGACTCCCCACTCAGAGCTTTTGTGGCCTCCCATCTCCTATGGTGAGCCAGGTACCTTGCCTAAGTTCTTGTCTTCTCTTGTCTGGTAGTTTCAGTCTCATTGTATAGCTAAGGAAATTAAAGTTTAGAAAGATTAGGTAAGTTGCCTACAGCTAGTAAGAAGCAGAGACTAGCACTGTCTGGGTCCCAAACTCATGCACTTTCCATTATACCTAAGTGATATTATTGGCAAAAAGCTAAAAAACAACTTGGGATTTATATTTTTTTGTCTAACGCATGCTATTTTGGTTGATATGATTTGGTTCTATACAAAGGTCTAGTTACTCCTAAGCCTCCTTCCCATCCCACTCCGATTTTGGATTTCCATCGACTAAGTCTGGGTGTGTGCTTTCTCAGCAGCCTGTGAATCAGAAGAGCCGAAAGGAGCGTTCACTGCCAGTAGTCATGTCCAGCCCAGAGTTGTTCTGACCCTGAGGGCATGTCATCAGTATAGCACATGAAATGGATCTTCTTTCCATCTCCCTGTTTGGTTTTTTCCTAAACCACTTCGTGACTTATTTCTCTAGTCAGACTTTAAAAAACCTTTTAGGACTTTCCACGTTTGCACACATGCAGCATTTAATCCATAAGTAGGACTGCAGGCAGTTCCTAAAATAGGGGCATTCTCCGACATAATTATAGTGCTACATAATTCCAAAGAAAATTAGCACTAGTTCAATAGCTTCTAAATATGCCACATCCATATTTAAATTTTCCTAGCTGTCCCAAAAATGTCTTTTGTGGCTCTTTTTGTTTGTTTTGTCTTTTTGATAACAGGTTCTGGTCATATTTCATTTATCACATTGCATTTTATATCTCTCTGGTCTCTTAATCTAAAACAGGGTCCCACTGTTTGTTTGTTTTTCATGACATTGACTTTTCTGAAGAATCTCATAGGATGTCCCAGATTCCTAGAGATGTCTGTTTATTTCCTCATGAGTAGATTCAAGTTCAGCATTTTGGGGGCACTCAGGTGATGTGTATACTTGTACCATGATGCCATGGAGTTGGTGATACTAAATTTGATCATTTGGCTAAGACCGTTGTCAGATGTCCTTTATTAAAGTACATTTTTCCTTTTCTTAGTAACAAAATCAGTATGGCGATACTATCAAAATATATAAATATCTGTTTCCCCAACAGTGATAATTGTCACTTAAATTTTCATTCTAACCATCATTTCCTAATTCTGTCATTTTTGCTGCATCTCTTATCTGGCACTCATTTGTAAGGAACAGTTTTCCTTATCCCTCCCCACCCCTGTTCTTTCAAACTTTATCTGTTTGGTTTTGTTTTGAAATTACTTCAAACTTACAGAAAGTAGCAAAAATAACATGAAAACAATACATAGAACTCCAGTATATCTCCTCACTCACATACCCAGATTTACCAATTTTTGGAGTTTTGTGACATTTATTATATCATTCTTTCTGTCTATCTCTCTGTCATCTAAACATTTGAGAATAGAATGCAGACTTTATGCTCCTCTAACAGTTGACACTTCCAGCTGCATTTCCTCTGCTCAAGGACACACACCCATGCAGCCACCTTAAGTGCAGCTGTCAACAATTTTTTTAAAGGCCCAGTATTTCTCAGACTTCCAAAGCTTTCATCTTTCTGCTCGGGAGGCCTTTTGGAAAAAAGATGGCATTTTTCCCGCAGGGCACACAGCCATTGCTACAGTTGCTGTTAGTGTAGGTAACGTCTTTTGAGCACTTCCATGTGCCAGACACTGTGTGAGACTGCCACATTCATTATTATCCCTTTTATTGTAAGGAGGAGACAGAGGTGCAGAGTGGTCACATAGTCTTGGCACTGCTTAGACTTGACCTCAGACCTCTCCATTGCTAGTGTGCATGCTTTTAACTTCTGAGCCCTGCCACCATTGTAACTAGTCATCAGAAAAGACCTAATTCTGGGGGTGTAATCTGTGTATTTGATCATGGATAATGGTGTTTTAGGGCCAGTAAAGATGGTAACTTCCCCTCGTATCTTCATCTTATTATTTTGGAAACTGGGGCTCGGAGAAATTAATAACGTACCTAAAACAGATGAGCAAAAAAATGACAAAAATAAATAAATAATAAGGGGAGATAAGGGGTTAAAAAAATGGGTAGATTGAAATACTAGTGGCCAATGAGAGAGAGAGGTAAGGGATATGGAATGTATAGGTTTTTTCTTTTTTTATTTCTTTGAGTGATGCAAATGTTCTAAAAATGATCAGGGTGATGAATACACAGCTATGTGATGATATTGTGAGCCATTGATTGTATACTTTGGATAGGACTGTATGTACGTGCAGATATCTCAATAAAAATATTTTTTAGATAATAATAATCGTACCTAAAGTCATACAATGCAGAGTGGCAGAGAGTAGACAAGAAACAAAGACCCTGGGTTCAATTTCTTTCCGGTGTTTTGTTTCCTTCTACTGTACTGCAGCTCAAAAAATTGAGAATTGCATGCTTAGATATTTATTTACATTTGAATTTGAGCCGGCTTGCCAAATGCCTTAAATACAATTTAATTCAGAAATACAGTTATAAAAAGGACTCGTGAACATGGAAAGTAGACAACAAAAACAAAACTGGGCAGAGCATTATTTCATGGTCCTTTGAGTCCTGTACAGTCACTAAACTCATGCTTCAAGTTTGGCTGAGAGCTTCCTGAGCCGAAAAGGAAACATGATTAGCTACAGAATTGATAGGGCCAAAAAGAAAAAGTTATATCAGTTCCTCAAGAGAAACAAAGCTTTCCCTTGGGCCTTTCTGCCTGGGTCTAAGCATAGGGGACGGCTAAGAGCTTACAATGTGATTGTGTGTTAGATAAGGCAATGCTAGTGATTTTTATACAGGGGAAGTCCAGGATGGGTGCCCTGATGGTTGGGCAGATCTCCGCCAGAAGGTGTTTCAGGAATCCCAGCTTTTACCTGGAAAGGGAAGGAACCTCAGCTTTGTATCAAGGAGGGTTTCACGAGCCAGCCTGTAAGTGGCACATAACACTTCTGCATGCATTCCACACCACTGCTGGGGGCTGGCCACGTGTGCGGGAGGGTTCAGTGAGCAGATAGCCAATCTCTGCCACAGGTCGTGGGTCACCAAAGGTTTGCCACATGCTGCTTCAGCATTCCAGGGCCCCAGGCTGCTTCCCCAAGTACCTCTTCTTGACCTCCACAGACTGAGCTAAGCCGGTTCCCCAGTGCTCTCCAGCTCTATAACAGGGCAGGCTGATCCCCAGATGGCATGTTCTCATGGTCATGCACGCCCACATGATGTTAGGCTCTTACAATTTCTTTTCCTAATGATTTTGAATTTCTTAAAAATAATTATGACACAGTATGCCAAGCCCCAACCAACAGTATTTCTGAAAATCCTAAAGAAAGCCCAGGGCTCTATCTAAGACTCTATACAGGTTTTACTAAGTTTATCTTTCAGAGACTTAAAGCCTCCAGATTGTTCCTATGCCAGATAAGCCCTGATACTGGCACTTAGAAGTACCAGTCTCTCCCAGAACATCAGCCAGTTGCATTCCCCTATCCCATAATGGCCATACCCCTTTTCGACATGAAGAAGTTAAAATGGTCATTGCCCAGATATATCCCTGAAGATTGAGAGAATGATAGAGAAGGAGGAGTTATAACACAGAAGTTTGGATTTAACAAATGATTATGACTACTGAATCTTAGATAGATATTTCTTTTTAGTTTCCCGAGTATAAGAACAGCCAGAGGGAAATACCTGAAACTGTTGAATTATATTGCTCTATATCTGCTTGTTAAACTGAACTTTGAAATTTTTCAATTTTCTGTATATATGTTATATTTCACAATAAAAAATGTTAAAAAAAAAAAGGCATAAATCTTAAACACCTGCCACGAGTACCAGCCATCGTGACCACACAAATAATCACATCAGTTTAAATGATTAATAAAAATGTTCACAGTATATGAACTTCACACTCCTGATAGAATTTCACACCCTTGCCCGGGACAGTATAAGATAAGGAGCAAGGCAGACGCACCTGTGCTTGGTGGGCGGTGGGTGTGCGGAGTGGGTGTTATGGTTCTGGCAACAGATTTGCTTTACTAATTGCGTTTTGCTTCAGGAAAAACAGCTTGAGTTTTAAAAATAGGCCACAGGGCATATTGCCGTTTATCCACATACAGATAATTGGATGTTTGCATTCCCTTTGGAGAAGGGAAAAATAAAGAAATAAAGCAAACTCTTGATTTTGAGTGGTTATACTTCTTTTTTTTTCCTCTTTACAGTGCTGTATCGGAAAGGCCCTCCATTTTACCATGCAAGGTTTGGAGTAATTTTTAAATAAGTTAGTAGCTGAAAGAGATAAGTGGAAATTTGGGGCCTCCAGTTTGATTTCGAGTGTCATAGCAACAATTAAAGTCATGTTCCTCTTGGCCTGAAAGAACAGATGCTAAATATCAGTGCCTTATGCACTGACATTGTTCAACTGTAGTGGTTGTCGTAATGTGTTTTAGTATTAAGCGTTGAGTTAATCTATATAGTAATTGTTCATCTTCATGAATATTAGTGAGGACTAGTTCCTAATCAGTTAAGTGAATTTACTGCTTTCTTGCTGGAAAAACATTTCTGTTCCTTTCCTTGTAAGTAAGCCTGAAAGTTTGCAACTTTTTAAAGTGGAAGTTTTTCATTAATGTTTTCTCACTAGTAGTCTAAGAGAATTTAGCATCAGATGATATAAATTTTCTCTTCTCTATCTTCATTCTGGGTAGGACAAATAAACATTCTTTTTAAACAGGTTTATTTCATGCTTCCTGTTTTTTAAATGCCCCTTTCTGTGTTTTCCAGTTATTCCGTCATTATTGAATTAGTTGACGACCACTTTGAAGGATCTCTTCGCAGACCTTTCAGTTGGAAGTCGCTGGCAGCCTTAAGCAGAGTTTCAGTTAACGTCTCCAAGGTAACAAAGCATTGGCTTTGGCATTCAAGTATCATTTAATGACTTTTTTTTAATGTAGCAGAATTTAAAAAGTCATCTGTAGAAATTTCATAGCATTTCTGCCAGTGACGTTCTGGAGAAATTGGAATCTTTTGCTTCCCTCCTGTAATTGGGCTAGAAGTTGTCCTCCCTGCATGTTACAGTTTAACAGTTAACTGAGTTCCAGGTATGTGGCTTTGAAGTTTCCCATGGGGATCTGGTGTGGTGGGTGTTGCCTTCCCAGGGGTGTCACTGTCGTGGGTGCTATTTTCTGTCACAGTTTGTAAGTACAGCCTTCACATGCTCAGACATTCACTCAGGCACATTTACAAAGGGGTCAACACATTCACACGTTTCTTTTCAAAGTTTTCAGATCTCTTGAAGAGAGAGGACGGGAGCAAATAAGTATTACTAAACATGTTACATGTTTTCAGAGAAGTTGAGTGCCTAACCCAAGACCCTGCAGATCAGATGCTGAGCTGGGATTGAAACCCAGACCCACCTAACTGCCTGGCTTTTGTTCTACCACCTCCGATGGAGGGAAATTTCATCTAATACTAGTACTATTAAGAATGAAAGTTTGGTATATTCTCTGTTACTCAATAATTTACTAACTGTAAACAGATTATGGGTCCCTTCCAACTTTCTTCCCATTGCTGCTGGAGGAGTGACGGTAGGTAGGGCAGAAGGGCTGGCAGGAAGCAGTCGACAGCTGGTCTCAAGAACAGGTAAAGTTGCTGAGGCAACTTAATAACTTCACAAAATAATTTTATCCTGTACAAAATAGTCTGCTGTTTCTGGTATCTTTATGCTCTTTTGTGGGATTTCTGGCATATATTTAATATTTTAAATACAACATTTATGATCAGTATATCTGTTTTGTTTGTATTCTCTTGTCTTTCTCATTCGAGACCATAAACACGAGTTATAATGCTCCTAGGATGTGCTTTTTTGGATTTCTCCTTTATGACATTTCCAAGAGCACACGGTGAGAGAGAATGGAGACTGCTTGCATTCTCTGCTGATGCACCCGAACTTGCACTATTATAACTTGATATATGGATTTTTTTTTTCATTTCTCAATAGGAACTTATGCTGTGCTATTTGATTAAACCCTCCACCATAACTGACAAAGAAATGGAGTCACCAGAATGTATGAAAAGCGTTAAAGTTCAGGTGGGTAGACATGGACACAATGAATGTCATCCCAAAGGTTCTGTGCATGATTTCTATCTGGAAAATGTCACAAAAGAAAGGGAAACAGTGTTGCCACGGTAACAGTCTTCTCAGGCCCTGTAAGCCCATCTCACACCTTTTCCCCCCTGAGCTCATTGGACGAGATCTCTGGCTAGCTTATACCCTGCCTCTTTAACTGCAGTGTACTCTGGTTTCTGTCCCCATCTCTCAGCTGAAACCACTCTCATAAAGGCAGCTTGTGACTGCCTCCTGCTCATGGGTCTCATTCCCAGAGATTAGAAGGGTCCCTGTTGACTTGCTGCCTCCTTGAAATTCTCATCTAGCTTATAGAGCCAAGTCTATCCCTGCCTGCCGGGGTGGTTTTTCCCTGCCAGGGCTGCCAAATTAGTTGTCCAGCTGTCCAGTGTTAGTGTTTCTGTTCTTCTTGTCTCCCCCTGTGTATTTAGTCTTGAAGTTGTCTTTGACTCCTCCTTGCATCCATGTTGTGATGCTTTTCTTGTGCATGTTACATTGAGCTCTTCCTCCTTTTTCACACTACCACCATCCATATCTCTATTACCTCTTACTTCCAGTTTGTCCTGCTTGTCTCCACTATATTAGTTTTTCATAAAATGCTCATCAAAATCCATTTCTCTTTTCCAAGTGGCTGACACAGACCTACCAGCACTATCACAGACCCAGTTCTCATAGTGAATGCCAGCTTTCATTCTCATTTTCCTATTTCTGAAGTGTGCCGGTGGACTGCCACAGCTGAGAAAAGTTTAGCTTTTAAAATCTGTGTGTGTGACTCCAGTAACTATACTGTTTGCATTTAAGGTCCATATCACTGCATTCACATTTCCTCCATATGTTTCAGTTACAAGGAATGTGAACAGGTGTCATCATTATAGAGACAGCTCTTGGTGAAATGTAGCTGTGATGTCAATGCCTTGGGTCATTCTTTCATTTCTGTCTGAGGTTCACTTGCCTTTTTGATTTGATTTGTTTCAGGAGGTGATTCTAAGTCGCTGGGTTTCTTCACGAGAGAGGAGTGACCAAGACGAGCTTTAGAATTTCTAATTTCACCAATAAATATTTATTGAGGCTCCTATGTTATACCAAGTTCAGGACCAAATAGAAAGTCCTTTTATTGTAATTGCCCCACTAATTTAAAACCTTAAAAGGGCCTAGTAAAATTGTTCCCAGCACCAAAAAAATTGTGTTTTTAAAAGATCAAATTGATGTAGGAGAGAAGCGAAGAGCCCTTTGTCAGGACCTCAGGTCCTGCCCTTGAATCAATCAGTAACTCATGGACTGATCCTGAGCGTCACATAAGTCTGGGGCTCAGTCCATGGCTTTATCGAACAAATGAGAAAGTTGAACCAGATGATTCCTAAGAGGACTCTCCAGCAAAAGAGAAATTCTGTTATTATTGATTTTACTTGAAAATGATAATAGTTTACATCTATGTAGCACTCTACAGTTTACAAAACATTTTCCAACACAGACGTCTCTTGTTATGTACATCTCACTGTTCCCAAAAGAGTGTTGGATAGTGGAGTTTTGGATTGCAAGACCCTATATTCCATTATTTTAAATGGCAAATTAATGTCTCAACCTACCCAGATATGGCAACCAATTACTCAAAGACTTAAAAATCCACTTAACATCTACTAAGGATTTCTGCATCCTAGAAGGCATTTAAAATATCAATTACCTAATTATTTAACTCTTAATGAACTCATTGGCGTGCATTGTTGTACAGTATCAGGTAAAGTTACATCTTCCATCAATGAATTTTTATAAATAAAAATATGCAATGAAATAATATGCTTGCAGATACATAATGAATGCAATCAATGTTTAGTAAAATACAATGCACAAAGCCTTTTTTATTGGCGGCATGTTAGTGAAGAGTGGCTGGAGGGGCATTTGGTGGCAAGAGGAGGGAGATGGGCAAAGGTTGCTGTTTGATGATGCAGGAGGATGAGAAGAGGGAGCTGGCGAATATCCGGGATTCATCCAGTGTCTAAATTCAAGGAACACATGGACAGTCTGATCCTTGGCACTCAAGACTCCAGACATGGATGGCAATGAACCATTTGTGGAGACAATGAGATAAATCATCTGTTTGCATTCCCTTGTGCTGTGGTCTTGTAGCTCTTGACAACCTGAGACTGCTTGTAATTCTGTGTTTTAACATGTCATGACCCTTCTCCCTTGCAACAAAATCATTATATCTACATGATGTAGACTTAAGGATTCAGTGTCCAAGTAATGGAGCGCCTTTTCTTCCTCTGCCTCGAATCAGTAATGACCATCAATCCATAAGATTTCCTTTGTAATAAGTTCTCTGCTCTTGTTTAGTGCATCTTACTAAGAGCAGAATAAAGTACCGAATTCATTACTCTTCATTGGTGATGCTAATAGTCCTCTAGTATTTATATTGTCTGCTTTGCTTAATCCAAGCTCGTTAGCAAAAGAAAAGATTTTTGCTTTGAATCAATCACTTTCTCAAAACCTTGAAAGTCAGCAAAAAAAATTGCAGGTGCCACTTCTTCCCTATTTCCTTCTTGTTCCTGGTGGCATTTTTTTTGCCACGCCTGATGAGTGCATCAAGTGCTTTTATGATAAAAACCCTTCCATAAATCCTTTGTCAAAGTACCATCATCCACATCAGGTACTTGATCATCAACTAATATGCTGTGAAGGTTGTGATGGTTCCTTGGTATATAGGCTATGACGATGTGGAAATGGAAAGTCAAAAGTTATTATTTTTAACCAGAAAACTCTAGAATGATATCCATAAGCATTATCTTTAGTCAAAGAAGTTTTGTATAAAAAATTGAAAGATTTTCATTGAGCTTCTTGTATACAGTTTTTAAAGTCAATAACAAGCACGGGCCACAGTGGCTTAGTGGCAGAGTTCTTGCCTGGGTCGATTCCTGGTACCTGCCCCCCACCCCCCAAAAAAAGTTTCCCCTTTAAAAAAAAAAAGTCAATAGCAGGCAACACATCCTTCAGCATTACCAATGAATTTCCAGAATGATATACCAGCAAACGTGTTGCTTACCACCATCCTCACAGCTACCAGCTAAGAGCAGTTAGCTAATCTTCAGAAGAGTTACTATGTCCTGGTATTTTTCTTCTCATCTTTTGAAGTGAATGTACAAGATGGCATTTGTTTTCCCAAAAACAGCCCAGATTCGTCAAGATTAGAAATTTGCTTTGCAATGAGACCAGCTTCATCAGGAGTTTTCTGCACTTCTTTGGTGAAGGTCCTGTAGCCTCACTTATAGAAGACACTACTCTGCCCACATACTTCAAAACCTCAGGCTTACTGATTAAATCTCTCAAACCTTCCAGGCTTGCTTTAAAAGTTATATCTTTCACCAAATCATGTCTCTGCTCTGTTGCATTTTCAACTCTTCAGAGGCCTTGGAAGCT
The DNA here is from genome assembly GCA_004026745.1 of Myrmecophaga tridactyla. Classification (NCBI taxonomy): domain Eukaryota; kingdom Metazoa; phylum Chordata; class Mammalia; order Pilosa; family Myrmecophagidae; genus Myrmecophaga; species Myrmecophaga tridactyla. The sequence goes on from PVIY010011766.1 coordinate 40,149, forward strand.
TTCTCCTGTATCAACTCAGTGCTCCAATGTCTATCCCACTGACTGCAGCTTCTGTAACTCACAAATTTGAGTAGCTTCGTTAAAAAAAGCATGCCATACTCAAGAATATTGCAGAGCTTTCTGGAACCAATAATACTCTCATGTGTTTTGTTATCCAAGGCAAAAAAGGGAACATGCACATGGCCAGGATCTTTTGTGTGTTTACCCTTCTCAACACACAGAGTTCCAACTTCTTTCCTAACATGGATTTCCAATGCCTCTAGAACTCACCCACTTTCTTCATGGGTTTTTCCACTTCTGTAGGAGACATTTTTACCTAATGAAGTGGGGAACCTGATGCAGTAACATCCCACATGTTGAAACAACACAAGATTTGGGTGGTCAGCTAAAACAACAGTATGTGCCATATTTCTGGTCCAGACACAACTCGAGTGATTTTGCCTCAAGCTCTTATTATTCATTATATTTGACTTGGATAGTTACTATGGAGTAACATCTTTTGCATATCATAGCAAATATTCAGGCAATGAGAGTTCAGATAGGGACAGATACATGGGTGTTTTTATTGATCCCTTTTGAGTTCAAGTGGTGGGACTCACAGCAGATGAGTTTGAGTCTCAGAGACGGAAGCTGCCACATGTCACCACAGGTAACTGCAATGGGTGGGATGGGGGGCTTGAACCAAGAACTCTCAGTCCTGCTACTCAGTACTGTTGCTAGATAACCACCACTAAAATGACACTTTTCTAGAAAATCATTGGAAGTCGGAAATATGACTGTAAGAGGCTTGTCCAGGTTCTGTAAACTATAGCCAAAAAGATAAAAGAGAGAAGCCACCCAGCACGGCAGGGGGCCTGTAGGTACACTGGTGCAGGTCAGGGCAGTGGCCCTTCACCTCAAGGTTGAGACCCCACTCCCCAGGAACATGCTCAGGTACCGGGTTTTGTGTGTGTGTGGTAGCATATATAACGAACTTTGCCATTTTAACCACTTCTAAGTGTCATTAATTACACTCACAATGTTGTGCTACCTTCACAACCATCCATTACCAAAACCTTTTCATCACCTCAAATAGAAACTATCCATTCTCCCCTCCCCTCCAGCCCCTGGTAATCTCTAATTTATGTTTTGTTTCTATGAATTTGTTTCTTCCAGGCATTTTGTATAAGTAGAATCCTACAATATTTGTCCTTCTGTCCTTATTTCACTGAGAATAATGTTATCAAAATTCATCCATGTGGTAGCATGTATCAGAATTCCATTCCTTTATAAAGTTGAATAATTCTATTGTATTAATGTACCTCATTTTGTTTATCCATTCATCTGTTGATGACACGGGTTGTTTTATGTTTTAGCTACTGTAGATAATGCTGCTATTAACATTGGTGTACAGGTATCTAAGTCCCTGCTTTCAGTTCTGTTGGGCATATACCTAGAAGTACAATTACCAGGTCATACGGTAATCCTTTTTAATTTGCGGAAGAACTGCCAAACATTTTTCACAGAGGCTGCACCATTTTACATTGCCACCAGCAATCTATGAGTGTTCCTATTGCTCCACATCCTTGCCAGTACTTGTTTCCCATCTTTTTATAAATGATAGCCACCCTAGTGGGTTTGAGGTAGTATCTTGTGGTTTTGATTTATATTTCCCTAATGGCTAATGATGTTGAACATCTTTTCATGTGCATAATGGCCATTTGTATATCTTCTTTGAAGAAATGTCTATTCAAGTGCTTTGCACTTTTTTTTTTTTTTAATTGAGTTGTCTTCTTGATAAGTTTTAGGAATTCTGTGTTCAGGGTATTGAGCCCTTATCAGCTAAGTGATTTGCAACTCTCTCCCATTGGGAGGTTGTCTTTTCACTTTCTTGTCAATTACATGATTTTGCAAATACTGCATCAGGAAGTCCACAGACTCCTTGAGGGCCATCTGTGGATCCAAGGTTAAGAGCCTTGGTGCAACATGTGGTTCTTAGCTTTTAGTAATTCTCCTCAGAGATAATTCTATTGAATGCTGGGTCATGGAATAAACTTTCTAGGAAGAAACTAAGTCTCGGTTCAGCCTCTCAGTGGTTGTATAGTTTGGCAACTTACTTGTCCTTTATGCTAATTTTCTTATCCTCATCTCAACCTCATCTTGTGGTTATGTGGATGGAGAATGTTAACAAGAAACACCTAACACCTAATGCAGTTTCCCCTACATTCCTGGAAGGGTTGACTCAAACCTGCCAACAAGCAAGTGAGCAAATGCAAAGCCAATGTATTCATTTATATTCAGAGCAAACTCTGGTTCGAGAACTGAAATGCCCTTTTGGAAGCTAGACCCATGTGATAACAAATACAGTTTGGTGCCCAGAAAGAGGAGAGTCGGGAGGTTTGCTGAGGGGCTTTCTGTGTGCCAGAGGAGCTATTCTATTGATCAGTTAGAGCAAGATGACCTACCTTTGTCCTGCCATCCAAGTAGCCTGGGGCTATAATCAAGGCAGTCACCCCTGTAGGGTGCTAGACCAGCACTGGAAGCAGTGGCACCTCCAATGGATAAAAGTCACAAACCTGCCCACCCTTTAGAGCACCATTTCCTCTAGTTAGAGTGGGTAGCTAAGAGTTTTCAGTTTTTGGTGCTGGGTTTCAGCAGTTCCTTGTTTATTCTCTCTTTAGAACTGTGTAGAGAGGCAGGACAGTTAAGAGCTCTTTAGTTAGCACTCCCAGGTGTGCAAACCAGGTCCACTTACTAGCTGTGCAATCTTGAGCAAGTTCCTCATCTGTAAAATGAAGGGTCACCATGAAATTAAGTGGATTGATCCTATAAGGTGCTTATTAATAGCACAGTATCTGGTGTGTAATAGACTTTAAGTAATTTGCAGCTATGATTATTCATCTGGGGGAAGGAGGAAACACTCATATCCTAAGAACCATAATGACTTACCTTCTATGAAGGCAGTGACTTGGGTGGTTGATTATGTTGACTCTAGAAGCTAACATTTTCTAACCACATCCCCAGACAATAAGGGGAAATAACTCCACATTGACTGTCCTGAGTTCCCTCAAGAGGTCCATGTCTCTAAAGTAATTAGTTCATATGTAATACTTGGCAGTGATTAAACCCACTTGAATGGTATAGGAATTTGAGGGTCAGAAGCCTGCCAAAGCTAGTTGGAGCTGGCTAGATTTCTCTAAGCCCTTGAGCATAATACACCAAATTGATAGTTCATTGTTTCTTACTGAGTAAAGTCTTTTTTATCTTAGTATATTTTGACCCTATTGTTAATTATTTTATTTTAATTATCTTGACCTTATTGTTAAAGCATATTTGTTGACCCTTTTTTTAAGTTGCTATTTATTTAAACCTGATTCTTAACTTGGCTTTCTCCAAGTGTGAAAGTACTTGTGTTAAAAAGAAAATTTGTCTCCTCCCTATAACCCACATTGTGTTTGTGATGATAGTAACTGAATTGAGTTTTTAAAAATCTGCTTACAGACCTGAATAACCATCCCATGAATGCTAACACTATAACTGAGGTCCGTTGCTAAAATTGAATGAGAGAAAGACTTACAGGGAAAATGGAAGTGTAGGGAGCTCCAGGACTCAGTTTGTCCTCTGGGGCAGCTAGTAAACATCCAGGAGTATTCTGAAACAACTGTTTGGGGGCACCAGAGAGCACAAAAACACTATACCATCCAGGGAAGAGCAGAAGGAAGAGACCAATAGCCTATGGTGAAGAGCTGTGAGTAGATCTCTCCACACTGCAGAGGTTGGTGCCTATCACCCACTCTCATGGCAGGCTGTCTTGGGATTCAGTCCCTGCCTGGAAATTAAAGTCCTGTTCCCCAAGGATGGGGAGGAGGGGGATGGGGAGCATGGCTGAACAGTAACCACAACTTTTGCTCAGTGAATTCAGATCACTAGGGCCTGGCTATGAGGGCACCTATAGTTTCAAACAGCCCAAGACAAAAGGCAGCCCACAGCTTCAGTTTCAATCCCGCCCCAGACAGGAGTGGAAAGGGGGGGAGGGGCGCTTAGAGACATAGTGCCTTCTTAGGGCTATAGGGAACAATTTGCTGAAGAGCAGCTCTTCCCCAAGAAAAGGGGAATGCATGGCCCAGCACTATTCACAGATTTTGATTTATGAATTCAGATCTCTGGGTCTCTGGATCTACAGTTTCAACCTGCCCAGGACAAAAGCAACCGGCAGCCTCCATTTCAACTACACTCCCACTGGGGCAGAGTTGGCCGGGGCTTAAAGGTATAGTACTACCTTAAGACTATGGGAAACAGTTTGCTGAAAAGGACCATTTGTTGGGTAGGCCAGGAAAGCACAGATTCAGAGAGCCATCAAAGAGAAGTTTGGCATCCTTCTGGGTCTTCTCTCTACGGCACTTTGAAACAGATCTATATCCCCTTAGTGGTCTCTTGCCCTGTTTTGACTGGGAAACTGACTTGGGGAAGTCTTTTCCAGGGTAGCCCAGAATTTGCCCTCCAGGAGAAAACAGCTAGAGGCAATGAAAGGAGAGTGAAAAAACTACAGAGGCAAAAACAAACAAAAACAAATGGATCTACATTTCCAAAGAAGGAACAGGGGAAAGGAAACTTTTTCCTGGGAGTGGAACAATTGCACAAATAGTACAGCTGCAAAAATTATACCATATATCCAAGGAGCAAATCAGATGAATAAGAGCTGAAAAAAAACTGATCAATTAAACACAAGTTATTCTAAAAGTCTAGAATAAGTTGAACCAAGTGTCAGGAAATAGTCTTGGCACAAAATCAATCAATGAGAAAACCCTAGACAAGAGAAAGAAACTGACTTCCAGAGTAAACTTATCAAGATAATCAGATACTTAGACACCAGCAGAAAATTACAAGGCATACTAAGAAACAGTAAGATATAGCCCAGTCAAAGAAACAAATTAAAACTTTGATGAGACACAGGATTTGAAAGAACTAACCAGTGATGTTCAAACTAATCTAAATCAATTCAAAGAGATGAAAGAAAATACAGCTAATGAGATAAAGGATATTAAGAAGACACTGAGCACAAAGAAGAATTTGAAAGTATGCATAGAAAAATAATGAGCTTATGAGAGTGATTAAAAATGCACTAGATCACTATGTGATGATACTATGAGCCAGTGATTGTATATGGTTTGGTTTGTATGGTGAGTAAACACATCAATAAAATTTCATTAAAAAATACATGAGGCATGTAACAGCAAGTTTGAACAGGCAGAAGAAAATCGGTTAGCTGGATGACAGGACAGCTGACATCTTACAGACAAAACAACAGAGAAACGAAGGGGAGGGGGCTGAAAGAATATTTGAGAAAATAATGGCTGAGCATTTCCCAACTATTATGAAGGGCATAAATATGCATGTTTAAGAAGTATATGCCAAACAGAATAAATCCTAGTAAACCTACTCCAAGGCACATATTAATCAGAATGTCAAACACCAAAGATGAAAGAATCCTGAAAGCAGCAAGGGAAAAGTGACTTGTCACATACAAGGGAAACACAATAAGACTAAGTGATGATTTCTCATCAGAAACCATGTGAGAAAACAGTGGTGTGACATGTTTAAGATACCAAAAGGGAAAAGCTGACAGTCAAAAATTCTTTGGCAAAACTGTCCTTCAAAATTAAGGTAGAGTTCAGAAACTGAGGGAATTCATAAAAAAAGAGACCTGCCCTACAAGAACTACTAGAGGAAGTGATGCCAGCTGAAAAGAAAAGACAGGAGAGAAAGAGGCTTGGAGTTGAGTGAAGAAATGAAGATTATCAGTAAAGGTAACTGAAAGCGTAAAAATATAAATATACAAAAATAAGATAAGACAAAAACCAGAGGATAAGATGGTCTAAGTAGTACAGCCATTACAATCATATCATTGAATATTATCAATCAAAGGACATAGACTGACAGATTTAAAATATGAGTCATCTATATGCTGTCTACAGGAGAATTGCCTTAATCCCAAGAATACACATAGGTTGAAAATGAAGGGCTGGAAAATGACACTGCAGGCAAACAGTAACCAAAAAAGAGCTGGGGTAACTATATGAATACCAGACAAAATAGACTTTACATGTGAAACTATTATAAGAGTCAAAGAAGGACACTATGTTTTAATAAAAGGGGCAATCCACCAAAAAGAAATAATCATAAATATGAATGCTCCTAATCAGGATGCCCCAAAATACATGAGGCAAACGCTGGCAAAATTGAAGGGAGAAATAGATGTCTCTACAGTAATAACTGGAGATTTCAATACAACATTCTCATCAATAGCCAGAACATCTAGACAGAGGATCAATAAGGAAACAGAATGTGATAAATAAACTAGCCCAAATGGACAAACATAGAACACTACACCCAACAAAAGTAAAATACACATCCTTTTCAAGCACACATGGGTAATTCTCTAGGATAGGCCTTATGTTGAGTCAGAAAACAAGTCTCAGCAAATTCAAAAATATTGAAGTAAGTCAATATATATTTTCCAACCATGATGGAATGAAGCTAGAAATCACTAATGAAGAAATTTAAAATTCACAATTATGTGGACATTATACAACATATTTTTAAACAATCAATGAGTTAAAGAGGAAATCAGAAGCAAAATTAGAAAATATTTTGAGTCAAATGAAAATGCAACAAACTGAAACTTATGGGATGCAGTAAAGGCAGTGCAGAGAGGGAAATTTATAGCTCTAAACTCTTACTTTAAAAGAGAAAAAAAAAAAAAGACTTCAAATCAGAGACCTAACTTCAAAATGAAAGAATTAGAAAAAGAAGAGCAAAATAAACCCAAAGTCAGCCGAACAAAGAAAATAACATAGATTAGAGTGAACATAAATGAAATGGAAAACAAAAAACCCCTAGAATCAACATAACCAAAAGTTGGTTCTTTAAAATGATCAATAAAATCAATAACCTTTAGCTAGACTCACGAAGAAAAGAGAGGATACAAATAACAAAAATCAGAAATGAGAAAGGGAACATTATTAAGATGTCGCTGAAATAAAAGGACTATAAGAGGATACTATGAACAACTGTATGCCAATGAATTATATAATCTAGATGAAATGGACAAATACTTAGAAACATACAAACTACCTACATTGACTCAAGAAGAAATTGAAGAGCTCAGCAAACCAATTACTAGTAAAGACATTGAATCAGTCATCAAAAACCTCCCAACAAAGAAAAGCCCAGGACCTTTTCCACAGATGGCTTCACAGGGAAATTCTAAAACATTCCAAGAAGGAAACTCCAATTCTGCTCAAATCCTTCTGAAAAAAATTGAAGAGGGGGCACTCCCTAACTTATTCTGTGAGGCCAGCCTCGACCTCATAACACAGCTGGATAACCACAAGAAACAAAAGCTAGAGACCAGTATCTCTCATGAATATAGATGCAAAAACCCTGAAAATACTAGCAAACCAAATACAACAACACATGAAAAGAATTATACACTATGATCAAGTGGGATTTATCCCTGGTGTGCAAAGTTGATTCAACATAAGAAAATCGATTAATGTAACACACCACATTAACAGAATGAAGGGGGGAAAATACACAATTATCTCAATTGACACAGAAAAAGAAATGACAAAATACAGCACACTTTGTTGATAAAAGCACACTTGTTCTAAACACTAGGAAATTAAAGACATTTCCTCAATGTGATAAAGGGCATGTATGAGAAGACCACAGCTAACATCCTACTTAATGGAAAAAACAGAGAGAGAGAGAGAAAAGAAGTTTTCTCTCTAAAAGAAGGAACAAGACAAGGATACCTACCCACTGTGACCACTGTTATTCATCCTTGTACAGAAAGTTCTAACTACAGCAATTAGGCAAGAAAAAGAAATAAAAGGCATCCAAATTCGAAAGGAAGAAGTAAAATTTTCCCCATTTGCAGATGATGTAATCCTATATACAAAAAAAATCCTGAAAAATCCACAGCAAAGTTCTTAGATCTAATAAATGAATTTATCAAAGCGGTGAGGTACAAGATTAACACCCAAAATCAGTAGTGTTTTTATAAACAAGCAGTGAGCAATCAGAATAAAACTACAAAGCATTGCTAAAAGAAATTAAAGAAGTCTTGGCTAAATGGAAGTAAATTCTGGTTTCGTGGATCAAAAGATCATGAGATGCCAGTTCTCCCCAAAGTGATTTATAGATCCAATGCAATTCCAATCAAATTTCCAACAACCTTTGCAGATATGGAAAATCCAGGTAAGAAACTCCAAATAGCCAAAGCCATCTTGAAAATGAAGAATGAGTTAGAGGACTCACACTTCCCAATCTCTTAAAACTTATTACAAAACCAAAATAATTGAAACAGCATGGTCGTGGATAGACATATAGACTAAAGGAATAGAATTGAGAGCTCAGAAGTCAACCCTCACATTTATTGCCAACTGATTTTTTTAAAGCAGTTTTATTGAGATAAATTCACCTAGCATGCAGTCCATCTAAATTGGGCAATCAGAGTCTTCTAGTAAATTCAGAATTATTCACTCAGCACCACAATCAGTTCTGAAACATTTTTTCCCTGAAAAAGATTCACTATGTTATACGGTCCCTTGTTTCATCCTCTGACTTTCTTTCTAATAATATATATGACCCTAACCTTTCTCGTTCAACCACAATCACACCCATGATTGTGGGTGTGACTATAATGGGCTGCAATCACCTCTATCTATTTACAATCAACCTTATTACATATTTTGCACAACTCAAGCATCAACTCCCATTTCTGCCTTCATTCTATCTTCTTTTAACCCATGTTCTAGATACTAATAACATGAGAGTGCTAGGTATACTTAGCTCATATTAGTGAGGTCATACAATACTTGCCCTTTTGTGTCTGATATGTCACTCAACATAATGTCCTCAATATTCATCCATGAACCACTCTCTCTCTCTCTCTAAGCCAACTTGGCAGGTGAACTCACTGCCCTCCCCCATATGTGGAATATGATTCCCAGGGTGTAAATCTCCTTGGCAACATGGACTGGATTCTCGGAAATGAGCTGGGACCTGGCATTGAGGGAATGAGAAAGCCTTCTTGAACAAAAGGGGGAAGAGAGAAATGAGACAAAGTCCCAGTGGCTGAGAGATTTCAGATTCATAAATTTATCCTGGAGGTTATTTTTATGTTTTATATAGGTATTTCTTTTTAGCTTATGATGTATTGGAGTGGCTAGAGGGAAGTACCTGTAACTGTTGAACTGTGTTCCAGTAGCCTTGGTTCTTAAAAAGGACTGTATAACTATATAGGGTTTACAGTGTGACCATGTGGTTGTGAAAACCCTGCGTCTGATGTTCCTTTTATCCAGGATATGGATAAATGAGTAAAAAAAGATAATAATAGGTAAAAATGAATAAATAATAGGGAGAGATAAAGGGTAAAATTTAGTAGATTGAAATATGGTGGGTCAATGAGAGGGAGGTGTAGGGGTATGGGATGTATGAGTTCTTTTTTTCTTTTTATTTCTTTTTCTGGGGTGATGCAAATGTTCTAAAGATGATCATGGTAAAGAATACACAACTATGTGATGATATTGTGAGACATCAATTGTATAATATAGTTGGACTGTATGTGTGTGGATATTTCTCAACAAAAATATTTTTTAAAAAAGATTCACCCATGTAGTCACATACTTAATGATTTAATTTCTTCTTACAGCTGCATAATATTCCATCATATATATATCAAATTTTGTTTATACATTCATTGGTTGATAGACACCTCAGTTGTTTCTATCTTTTGGCACTTGTGAATAATGCTGTGATTACTTCTTCTGAGTATACACCTAGTAGTGGGATTGCAGGATATATGGAAGCTCTATACTTAGCTCCCTGAGGAATCACCAAACTGTCTTCCACAGCAGTTGTACCATTCTATATTCCCATCAACCATGAATAAGTATTCCTAAATTTCCACATTTTCTCCAACACTTGCAGTTTTCTATTTTTTTAATAATGGCCATTCTAGTAAGTGTGAAATGATATCTCATTGTTGTTTTGATTTGTATTTCCCTAATAGTTAGTGATGTCAAACACTTTTTCATGTGCTTTTTTAGCCACTTACATATATTTTTTGGAAAAATGTCTATTCATGTCTCTTGCCCATTTGTTAATTGGGTTGTTTGGCTTTTTATCATTGAGTTGTAGATTCTCTTTATATATCCTGGGTATTAAACCCTTCTTGGATATGTGGTATTCCAAATTTTCTTCCATTGAGTAGGTTGTCTTCTCACCTCTTGACAGAGTGCTTTGAAAGCATGAAAGTATTCCATTTTTTCTATTGAATACTATTTTTTTCTATTGAATCTATTTTTTTCTTTCATTCTTGTGCATTGGGTGTAAGGTCTAAGAAACTTCCTGTGCCAGTTTGAAACTATTGTTTACCCCGCAGAAGCCATGTCTTAATCCTGATCCGATCTGGTGGGACCAGACCTAGTGTTAGGGTGGAAACCTTTCATTAGACTGTTTCCATGGAGATTGGCACACTCAATTGTGGGGAGGACCTTTTGACTAGATTACTTCCTTGGAGAGTTGACACACCTAATTGTGGGTGTGGCCTTTTGAATAGATGGAGATGTGACTCCACCCATTCAAGGTGGATCTTGGTTAGTTTACCAGAGTCCTTTAAAAGGAAAAACATTTTGGAGAAACCTCAGGTGCAGACACTTGGAGCTGACAGAGATACGGATGTTTGGAGATGCTTGGAGTGCCAACAGAGGGAGCAGAAGACTAGACATGGGCAGAGCCCAGCAGAAGTCACCATATGCCTTCCCATGAGATGCTGAGCAAGCCAGAACCCAGGGTTGTGTCCCAGAGGAGCTAAGTGAAGGCCCACCGACACTTAGAGGAAACCACTGGCATCAGAAGCTGGAAGCAATGGAACCTGGAACAAAGACCAGCAAATATCAGCCACATGCACTCCCATGTGACAGACATTGGCCTTTCTTGAGTCAAGGTATCTTCTCTTAGATGCCTTACTTTGGACATTTTTCTGGCTTGGGACTGAAATCTTATAATAAATTTCTTTTATAAAAGCCATTCACTCAGTCTCTCTAAGCCCGACTCTGCAAGTGAAATCATTGCCCTCCCTACTATGTAGGACATGACATCCAGGGGCGAAAGTCTCCCTGGCGACATGGGAGATGACTCCCATGGATGAATCCAGACCTGGCACCATGGGATCAACAATTACATCCTAACCAAATGGGGGGAAAGAAGTGTAATTAATAAAGTATCAGTGGCAGAGAAAGTTCAAATAGAGTTGCGAGGCTACTCTGGAGGTTGCTCTTATGCAAGCTCAGATAGACCTTGCTACCCATCATAACCTACCAGCCCCCAACCAGGACCATTCCAGCCAATCCTAAAGAACACCTAGGGCAATTTATAAGTTTCCACAAGGTATCCAGGCACTAGAGTAACTTGCCAGAAACCTACAACCTCCAGATGATCCCTGGTCCAGATAAGTCCTGAAACCTAGCCCAGCCTCTCCAGAACATCAGATAGTTCCATCTCCCTACCCCTTATTAGTGACAGACCCTTTCAATATCAAAAAGTTAGAATGGCCATAGCCCAAACACCCCTAAAGAGAGGGATGGAAAGTTCAAAGGTGATGGTGGAATTATACATCCACCATCCACCAGAAGATAGGATTTAACAAATGAATGTGAATACTGAATCATTAAATTGATATCTCTTTTAGTCTCCAGTATTTTAGAGCAGCTAGAAGTAAAAACCTAAAATTGTGAAACTGTACCCCATGTCAAAGTCTGAAATAAGTTCTACAACTAATCGTGGTGCTGTGCTTGGAAATTTGTAGCTTTTTTGTATATATGCTATTGTTCACAAAAAAAGAAGGACAAAATCGATTGTGATGATAAGAAAAGTATTTAAGCCCTCTAGCCTCCTATATTCTGGAGCAGCTAGAAGGAAAAATATGGGAGGATCGTATGGTAGCCCATGACAAACTCTAGGATCTATCCTGTAATCATTTTTCAAAGAGTTCTTTGAAAACTATTGCTTTTTTCTTTCTTTGCTTTGTATTTATGTTGTACTATACAATAAAAAAAAGTTAAAAAAAAAAAGCCATTCAATTTCTGGTATATTGCATTCTGGCAGTTTTAACAAATTAAAACACCACCTCTTCCACAAGATCTTGAAGATGCTTCCCTATGTTTTCTTCTAGAAGTTTTATGGTTTGGGCTTTTATATTTAGGCCTTTGATCAATTTTGAGTTAATTTGTATATGAAGTGTGAGATAGGGGGTCCACTTGCATTCTTTTAGATATGGATATCCAGTTCTCCCAGCGTCATTTGTTGAAGGGACTGCTCTATCTCAGTTGAGTGGACTTGGCAGCCTTGTCAAAAATCAACTGACCATCAGGCAGGCCACGGTGGCTCAGCAGGCAGAGTTCTCACCTGCCATACTGGAGACCCGGGTTCAATTCCTGGTGCCTGCCCATGCAAAAATAAATAAATAAATAAAAATCAACTGACCATAAATGTGAGGGTCTATTTCCACATTCTCAGTTTTATTCCATTGGTCCATGTGTCTATCTTTATACCAACACTATGCTGTTTTTACCACTGTAGCTTTGAAATATGCTTTTTTTTTTTTGTATGCTGTATGGTGGATCACATTTCATTCTTTTTCCATGTGAGTATCCCATTACTGCAGCACCATTTGTTGAGTTTTGTTTGTTTCTTGTTCTTTTATTGGTTTCTTTTGTTTGTTTGGGAAGTGCATGGGCTGGGAATCAAACTCAGGTCTCCCACATGGCAGACAAGAATTCTACCACTGAACTACCCTTGCACCCCCTGCAATATGCTTTGAAATCAGGAATGGAGAGTCCTCCAACTTCAATTTTTTTTCCAAGATGTTTTGGCTATTCAGGGCCCCTTACTCTTCCAAATAAATTTGTTGATTGGCTTTTCCAGTTCTGCAGAGTAGGCTGTTTATTTCTGCTCTAATCTTTCTTATTTCAAATTTTGATTGGGAATGTGTTGAATCTGTAATTCGTTCAGGGTAGAATTGACATCTTAACAATATTTAGTGTTCCAATCCATGAACACAAAAGGTCTTTCCATTTATTTAGGTCATCTTTGATTCCTTTTAGCAATATTTTGTAGTTTACTAAATTCAGGTCCTTCGCATCCTTGGTTAGGTTTATTCCTAAATATTTGTTTCTTTTAGCTGCTACTGTAAATGGGATTGTTTCCTTGATTCCCTCCTCAGATTGCTCATTACTAGTGTATAGAAATACTACTGATTTTCCCATGTTACTCTTGTATCCTGCCACTTTGCTGAACTCATTTATTAGGTTTAGTAACTTTGTTGTAGATTTTGGGGGGACTTCCTAGCTATAGGATCATATCGTCTACAAATAGGGAAAGTTTTTGTTTTCTTTCTGACTTGGATGCCTTTTATTTTTCCTTCTTGCCTGATTGCTCTAGCTAGAACTTCTAACACAGTGTTGAGTAACAGTGGTGGCAGTGGGCATCCTTGTCTTGTTCCCAATCTCAGTGGGAAAGCTTTTAGTCTTTCACCATTGATTACAGTGTTAACTGTGGGTTTTTCACATATATCTTTTATCTTGTTGAGAAAGTTTCCTTCTATTCCTATCTTTCATAATGTTTTTATTCAGAAAGGATGCTGGTTTCTATCAAATGCCTTTTCTGCATTAGTGGAGATTAGCATGTGTCCCCCCCCCCCTTTGTTCTGTTAATGTGGTTCATTACATTGATCTCCTTACATTGAACAATCCTTGCATTCCTGGGATGAATCCCACTTGATCATGATGTGTAATTCTCTTGATGTGCTGTTGGATTCAGCATGCTAGTATTTTGTTAAGATTTTTGCATCTATATTGATAGAGTATATTTGTCTGTAGTTTCCTTTTCTCGTGTTGTCTTCCTCAGCTTTAGTATGAGGGTGATGTTGGCCTCATAGAATGTTTTAGGAAGTGTTGCCTCCTCTTCAATTTTTGGAAGTGTTTGAGCAGAATTGGAATCATGTCTTCTTGGAATGTTTGTAGAATTCCCCTATGAAGCCATCTAGCCTTGGGCTTTTCTTTGATGGGAGGTTTTTAGTGACTGTTTCAATCTCTTGTGATTGGTTTGTTATGATCTTCTATTTCTTCTGTTGTCATTGTGGGTTGTTCATGTGTTTCTAGGAAATTGCCCATTTCATCTAACTTATCTAGTTTATTGTCAAATAGTTGTTTATAGTATCCTCTTATGATCCTTTTTATTTCTGTGGGGTCAGTAATAATGTCCCCCCTCTCATTTCTGATTTTATTTATTTGCATCTTCTCTCTTTTTCTTTGTCAGTCTAGCTAAGGGCTTGTGGATTTTGTTCGTCTTCTCAAAGAACCAACTTTTGGTTTTGTTGGCCCTCTCTATTGTTATCTGTTTTCAATTTCATTTATTTCTGCTCTAATCTTTGTTATTTCTTCCTTTCTGCTTGCTTTAGGATTAGTTTGGCCTTCTTTTTTCCATTCTTCAAGTATTAATAGGTCTTTGATTTTAGCTCTTTCTTCCTTTTGTGTAGGCGCTTAAGGCTATGACTTGCCCTCTCAGCACTGCCTTCATAGCATCCCATACATTTTGATATGTTGCGCTCTCATTTTCATTTGTCTTGAGATTTTCATTAATTTCTCTTGCAATTTCTTCTTTGACCCACTGATTGTTTAAGACTGTTGTTTCAGTTTGCTAATGCTGCTGGGTTGTAATAAACCAGAATGGATTGATTTTTACAAAGGGGATTTTTTTATTATTACAAATTTATAGTTCTAAGGCCATGAAGATGTCCAAATTAAGGCATCCCTTAAGATAGCCCAAAGCACCTACACTAAAAGAAAGTAAGAGCTAAAATCAAAGACCTTAAGAAAGGCTAATCATGTCCGTGGTTTCTTTGTCACATGGGAAGGCATATGGTGATGTCTGCTGTCCCTTTGCTCCTGCTTTCAGCTCCTCTCTGAGCTTCTGTCAGTCTCCAAGCATCTATAACGATCTGTGTCTTCTTTTTCATCTCTTTGCTTTCTGTATCAGCTCTCCAAGCATCTCCAACTCTGAGTTCTCTGGGTCAGCTCTTTTAAGGACCTCGATAAAGTAATGAAGACCTGCCTTTAATGGGCAGGGTCACATCTCCATCTATCAAAGGCTCCTACCCACAATTGGGTGGGTCACTTCCCCATGGAAACAACCTAATTAAAAGGTTCCACTCAAAAATAGGTCTGCCCCCACAAGATTGGATTAGGATTAGAAGAACATGACTTTTCTAGGGTGTGTAACAGTGTCAAACCAGCACAACTATTTTGTTTAACCTCAATACATTTGTGTACTTTCTAGTCCCCTACCTGTTGTTGGTTTCCAGCTTCATTCCATTATGATCAGAGAAAGTGCTTTGTATACTTTCAATATTTTAAAGTTTATTAAGATTATTTTGTGACCCAATTATGTGGTCTATCCTGGACACTGATCCTTGGGCACTTGAGAAGAATATATATCTTACTGCTTGGGGTGCATTGTTTGGTATATATCTATTAGGTCTACTTCATATGAAATTATTCAAGTTCTCTGTTTCCTTATTGATTCTTTGTCTAGATCTCCTATCTATTGATGTGAATAGTGTGTTGAAGTCTCCAGTTATTATTGCAGATACGTCTGTTTCTCCCTTCTGTTTTGCTAGCATTTACCTCATGTATTTGGGGGCACATTTATTAGATGCATATATATTTATGATTGTTATTTATTCTTAGTGGATTGTTATTTTTATTAATATATAGTGTCCTTCTTTGTCTCTTATAAAACAGCTTTGCATTTAAAGTCTGTTTTGTCTGATGTTAGTAGAGCAACCCCAGTTTTTGTTTGTTTGTTTGTTTGTTTGGTTGGTTGGTTGGTTGGTTTTTTTGAGACTCTTTGTGTGGAATATATTTTTCCAGTCTTTCACTTTCAACATATTTGTATCCTTGAGTCTAAGGTGACTCTCATGTATACAGCATGTAGATGGATCATATTTTTTTTAATCCTTTCCTCTAGCCTGTGTCTTCTGATTAGGGGACTTTAATCCATTAGCATTCAGTGTTATTGCTGTAATGCCAGTACTTATTGCAACCATTTATCCTTTGGCTTTTATATCTCTTATCCTATTTTCATCTCTCTTTAAACCCTTTTATTTTTCTTTGCTGATATTCTTCATTTCTATACTCTCTTCCAAGCCTCTCTCTCCTGTCCTTTCTTCTCAGCCTGCAGGACTCCCTTTAGTATTTCTTATAGGGCAGATCTCTTGTTAATGAACTCTCTCAGCTTTTGCTTACCTGTGAATATCTTAAACTCCCTCTCATTTTTGAAAGACAGTTTTGCCAGATAGAAAATTCTTGGCCAGAGGGTTTCTTTTTCAGTACCTTAGAGATATCATACCACTTCCTTATGGCTTCCATGTTTTTTTGATATGAAATTGGTACTTACTCTTATCAGGCATCACGTATATGGAATGAATTGCTTTTCTCTTACTGCTTTCAGAATTCTCTGTTTATTTTTGGCATTTGACATTCTGATTAGTATGTGTCTTGGAGTAGATTTATTTGTATTTTTTTGGTTTGTAGTATGTTAATTTCCTTGGACCTGGAAATCAATGACTTTGATAGGAGTTGTGAAGTTCTCAGCCAACATTCACCCCAATATTCCTTCTGCCCCTTTCCCTTTCTCATCTCCTTCTTTAATACCTATGATACAGATATTTGCACGCTTCATGTTGTCAGTCAGTTCCTAAAGACTCTTTCCATTTTTCCCATCTTTTTCTCTATCTCTTCTTTCACATGTTCAAATTTGGATGCTCTGTCTTCTAGCTAACTTATCTTTTCTTCTGCCCATTCAAATCTGCTGTTGTGTGCCTATAGTGTTTTTTAATTTCATCTATTTTGCCTGTCATTCTTTGTTAGTTTTCTTTATATCCTTTCAAATTCTTCTTTATGCTCACCCAGTGTCTTCTTGACATCCTTTATCTCTTTAGCACCTCCTTGAATTGATTTAGGAGATTTGGTTCAACATCTTTGATTAGTTGTTCCAGATTTGTATCTCCTCCGACTTTTTTATTTGCTCCTTTGACTGGGCCATATCTTCTTTTTTCTTGATATGACTTGTTATTTTTTGCTAATGTCTGTGCATCATATAATCTCGGTGAATATACTGTGAATATCACATTTTCTATCTTGTCAAAACTTTTGATGTTGACTGGGTTTGTGTTAATGCTCTTCTTTGACACTTGGTTTATCAGTATTACACAGCCAGGGCTGGGCCAGGGACCCGTGGAGTGGGCACACACCACTTCCACAAGACCCCATGGAGAGGGTTACCTAAAGATGCCCAAATAAGCCAGACACAAAAGGACAAATACTGTATGATCTCACTGATTTGAAACAATTAGAATAAGCAAATTCGTAGAGTCAGAATATAGAATATAGATTACCAGGGGACAGGGATAGGGGCTGGGAAATGAGGGCTTAACATGTACAGAGTTCCTCTTTGGAATGATGGAAATATTTTTGTAATGGATGGTGGTGAAGGTAGCACAACATTGTAAACACAATTAATAGCACTGAAATATATATCTGAATATGATTAACAAGGGGAAATGGTAGAGTCTGAGTAAAATTTTCTTTTAAATCCATGTAACTACACTACACAAGCAGAGAACCCTAAGCTAAACCATGGACTATGACATAATTGTTTTATAATTAATATAATTATATTATTATATTAATTAATATATATTAATTATAAAACAATTATAAAAAGTGCTATAATCAATTGTAACAAATGTTCCACACCAGTGCAAAGTGTTGGTGGTCAGGTGGTATGTGGGAATCTTGTATTCTATGCATGATTTTTCTGTATATCCACAACTTCTGTAATAAAGAAAAAAATTGAATGAGAGATATTTTAAGCCACCATTTTGTCTTAAATCTTTGTTTTTATATATAAACTGGAAATGTTTGTCTGTTTGCCACTTTATGAAATGTAGGGATGCTTCACTTCAGAATTCATTATATGAAAAAACTTATTTGCTAAACTAAGAGGTAGTGAAATTTTTATTGCTAAATAATCCACTGTGATTTCCTTTAAGCAATAAGTTTCTAGCATTTTAAAATTTTAATTGTTTATATGTACAATTTCAATAACAGTATTTCAAAAGCAGTTATTCTTCCTAAACTTTAAGTGGCATATTCTGATAGAGTAGAAAGACTGGAATCAGACACCCAGAGTCTAAATTGTAAGTCAATACCAGGAAAAGGGTGGTGATCTGCATGACGGTGTTCAATCACTCTGAGCCTCAGTTTCCTCAGCTGTAAAAGGGGGTCATTAATACATCCTAAGTTGTTTTTGGCAACTAAATAAAATGAGATGGTATATGAGCATACCTGGCATATAGGAAATGTACTTTTTTCCCTTTCAGATAAACCAGATGTGTAAGCTTTGCCATATTTATTTTTCTTTAGTAAGCAAGAAGCCTATTTTATGATCTAGTAGAGAAGACAGTGAAGGAGAGGGAGGTGATAGGAAAGCAGGGTTGATGTAAAGTAGTGGAGACTGCTCAGGAGAAGGGGTGGACGGGAAGATTGTATTAAGTACCTCCCTACAAAAGGAGCTATTGCACACCGGTGTCCATAGTGGCGTTGTTCACAGCTGCCGAAAGGTGGAAACGACCCAAGTGTCCATCAGCTGATGAATGGATAAATAAAATGTGGTCTAAGCATACAATAGAATATTGTTCAGCAGTAAGAAGGAATGAGGTCCTGATGCATGCGACAACATGGATGGACCTGGAGGACATCATGTTGAGTGAAATAAGCCAGACACAAAAGGGCATAACATATATTGTCTGATCTCACCAATATGAACTAATTTTGACCTGTAAACTCACAGACATAGAGTCTGGAATATAGGTATCCACGAGATAGAATGAGTCTAGAGAATGGGGAGCAATTGCTTAAGATATGCAGAATTTTTAACTAGCTTCAGTTTAAATGTGTGGAAATAGATAGCAGTGATGATAGCAAATTATTATGAATTTAATTAACACCACCGTTAATATAATGAACAGCAATATAATTGTGGGTGAATGTGATTGAAAGGGGAAGTTTAGAGTCATGTATGTCACCAGAAGGAAAGCAAGAGTTAAAACATGGAACTGTATAATGCAGTAAATCTTGTGGTAGACTATGATTAAAGTACAAATATAAAAAATTTCTTCCATGAACTAAAGCAAATGTAGGAAACTATTACAAGAAGTTAATAATAGAGTGGTATATGGGGAAAATGCACCTATTGAAAACTACGGGCTATAATTAACAGTAATATCCTCATGCTCTTTGAACAACAGTAAAAAATGTACCACACCAATACTAGGGGTCAATGATGGGAGGGGGGGTGGATAAAGGGTATGGGATGTTTTGGGTTTTCTGTTTTTTTGAATAATGAAAATGTTCTGAAATTGTGGTGGTGAATGCTCTACTGTGTGACGATACCATGAGCCATTGATTGTACACTGTGGATGGGTTGTCTGATGTGTGAATATATCTCAATGAAACTGCATTAAAAAAGGGAGCTAGACATGGTAATTATGGCATAGATAGATAGACAGACAGACAAACAAAGTATTGGCTTTTCCTAGTTATAGAATAATCCATGCACCCTATAGATGCTTTGGAAAAAACTTTGGAACCCAGTGGTCACTTCGCGAGCGTTGAGTACCAGATCTGTACCCAGGGCAGTGTTAATCTTTAAAATGAAGAAGTGCACTGCGGGGGTTGAGCAGCAGTGGGTGGGTCCACTGACACTTCAGTCTGGGTAGCAGACTGGGTGACAGCGCTGAATCTCCTTGCTGCTCATTTAGCTGGTATGAGCAGAGAAACAGTCTCACAGGAAACTTAGTTTCATAATTCTACAAAATTAAGCAACAGTGCCATCTAGCGGTGGTCTTCCAACACTTAATTTTCTTTATTATGGATAAAACCAGTAGGTCGATACTGTGATTTTTACCAAGAATAGGAAGATTTATAGCCTACTGAAGGAAAAAGAGAATTAAAATGAAGAGATAAGTGCCAGTGTCACCTGCAGGTGGGAAAGCAACCTCCTAAAATAGAGGACCGTGTGAAGTTTTGTTTGAAAATCAAGGGGCACCACTAAGAGAAATGAGCATGAAAAGAATTTCTCATACTAACAATGCTATCTTCATTTTTTCTGAAGTTTTAAAATTACTTTTAACTGTGGTAAAATATACATAACATAAAAATCATTTTAACCATTTTAAGTGGACAATTCTTTGACATCGAGTACACTGACAATATTGGATGATTTTCACCACCATTTCCAGACTATTTTCATCATCCCAAACCAAAACTCATACTAATTTAGCAATAACTCCTCATTTCCCCTCCCCCCGCCCCTGGTCACCACTCGCCCAATTTCTGTCTCCATGAATTTGCTTATTCTAAGTATTTCATATTAGAGAAATCACAAAATATTTGTCCTTTTGTATCGGGTTTATTTCACTCAACATGATGTCTTTAAGGGTCATCCATGTTGTAGCATGTACCATGACTTCTTTGTATGTCTGAATAATATTCCATTGTGTGGATATACCGCTATTCTAGTTTGCTAGTTTACAATTCTAAGGCCAAGAAAATGTCCCAATTAAAACAAGTCTATAGAAATGTCCAATCTAAGGCCTCCAGGGAAAGATACCTTGATTCAAGAAGGCCGGTGAAGTTCAGGGTCCTCTCTCAAGTGGAAAGGCACATGGTGAACACAGTCACAGTTTCTCTCTTGGCTGGAAGGGCACATGGCGAGCACAGTGTCATCTGCTAGCTTTCTCTCCTGGCTTCTGGTTTCATGAAGCTCCCTGGGAGGCATTTTCCTTCTTCATCTCCAAAGGTCAGGTTTGCGGGTTCTCTGCTTCTGGTGGTTGTGTTGTTCTGCTCTGCTCTCTCTGAATCTCTCATTCTCCAAAATGTTTCCTCTTTTATAGGACTCCAGAAACTAATCAAGACCCACCCAAATGGGTGGAGACACATTTCCCCCCAATCCACCTTAGCAACCACTCTTGATAGGGTTACATCTCCAGGGAAATGATCTAATTACAGATTCAAACATACAGTATTGAATAGGAATATTCTGCCTTTACAAAATGGGATTTAGATTAAAATATGGCTTTTCTAGGGGACATACATCCTTTCAAACCAGCACAACCACATTTGTTATCCATTCATCTGTTGGTGGACACTTGGGTTGCTTTTACCTTTTGGCTATTGTTTATAATGCTGCAATGAACATTGGTTTTGAAATATCTGAGTCCCTACTTTCACTTATTTGGGGTAAAGTGGAATTGCCACGTCATATGCTAATTCTATGTTTAGCTTTCTGAGGAACAGCCAAACAGTTTCCACAGCGGCTTCCCCATTTTACCTACCCACCAACAATATATGGAAGGCGAATATTCTACCACTGAAGCACCCACACAACCCCAACAATGATATAAAAGGTTTCCTTGCCAACACTTGTCATTTTCAGGTTTTTATTTTACCTTTTTTTTTAGTATAATAGAACACATATACAAAGCAAAGAAAGAAAAAAGCAATAGTTTTCAAAGCACTCTTCAACAAGTAGTTACAGAATACATCCCAGAGTTTGTCATGGGCTACCATACCATCATCTCAGATTTTTCCTTCTAGCTGCTCCAGAGGCTAGAAGGAATAAATATTTTTTTTATCATCACAATCAACCTTTTTTTTTCATTTTTGTGAAAAATAACATATACACCAAAGCAATAAATTTCAAAGCACAGCACAACAATTAGTTGTAGAACAGATTTCAGAGTTTGAAATGGGTTACAATTCCACGATTTTAGGTTTTTATTTCTAGCTGCTCTAAGATACTGGAGACCAAAAAAAATATGAATTTAATGATTCAGCAATCGTATTTGTTAAACCCTACCTTCTCTGTATAGCTCCCCCATCACCTTTAATCTTTTTGTCCCTTTCTTTAGGGGTGTTTGGGCTATGTCCATTCTAACTTTTTCATGTTGGAGGGGGCTGTCAGTAATATGGGGTAGGGAGATGGAACCACCTGATGTTCTGGAGAGGCTGGGCCCTCTAGGTTTCAGGACTTATTTGATCCAGGGACCCATCTGGAGTTTGTAGGTTTATGGAAAGTTACTCTAGTGCATGGAACCTTTGTAGAATCTTATATATTGCCCTAGGTGTTCTTCAGGATTGGCTGGAATGGGTTTGGTTGAGGTTTAGCAAGTTATGACAGATAGCAATGTCTAACTGAAGCTTGCATAAGAGCGACTACCAGAGCAGCCTCTCGACTCTATTTGAACTCTCTCAGCCACTGATACTTTATTAGTTACACTTCTTTTCCCCCTTTTGGTCAGGATGAAATTGTTGATCCCATGGTGCCAGGGCTGGATTCATCCTTGGGAGTCATCTCCCACACTGTCAGGGACACCTTCACCCTTGGATGTCATGTCCCACTTAAGGGGGAGGGCAATGGCTTCACTTGCAGAGTTGGGCTTAGAGAGACTGAGGCCACATCTGAGTAACAAAAGAGGTCCTCCAGAAGTAACTCTTAGGCATACCTACATAAGCGTCGAGTAAACCTCAAGATCAAAGGCTTTGCCTATCAATTTGGGTGTCCCTGATGTTTGACACAGTATCAGGGGATTTCCTGATGGTAAAGTCGAATAGTTCCATATATTTTTTTCCATCCCTCAAGGGACTTTGCCAATACTTTTTGCTTATCTACTTAGTATATTCTAAGATGTATCCAGGTATTATATTATAGCTATAGAGGATTAAATGCCCTCATTATTATTCTGGGCTCCCTGTCTTTCAATTGTTCAAATGAGCTATCTAGACAGATTAAGTTAGATTGTGTACTACCAAAAATTTAGGTTCTGGACAAAATAAACCTTTCTTCCTTTGGTCTCAAAGAGTAGGTGTGGTTCTAAAATATAGACAATGTCTTCCTTACCCCTGTGTTCTGAATTACCTTATTTGGGACCTGACTAGCTTCAATCTTATCTCTGAATACCGGGTTATAGACATATAAAACATCCTCTCAAAATCCAGAAATAATAATTGCCACTCCAGACTCTATGTGTCTGCTATAAGGGCTTACAATCTAGGACCCTGTCTTCTTTACGAGCATTTTCTAAAGGAGACCATACAATAATTGTTCTTTCATTTCTGGCTTATTTTGCCTCACTAAATGTCCCACAGGTTCATTCACATCCTTGCATGCCACATGAATTTGTTCCATTTTGTAGCAGCACAATATTCGATCATATGTATACACCATCGTTCCCCAACCTACATCTCACTCAGTGCATCCTTCAGCACCTACATTCATCAGGCATCATGTGTAAAGCCCAAAGTCCACAGTCCATCAACATTCTCAATTTTAGATAATTTCACTGTTCCCAAGAGACAGATAACCAGCAAACACACCCTCACCAAATGAAATCTAAACCTCTTGTCCCTCCCCACATTATTTACCCCTGCTTTGCTGTGGTACAGCTGATGTTTTCCTGTTCAACATAGCACATAGCATGCAATAGCAGCTTTCCTCCTGTACCTGGACTTAAACATTCTTTGTACATGAATCATACCTGCGAAGTAATTTTTGCAAGAACTTATTTATACTTCAAATGCTAATCAGTGGGACACGAAGGTCTATACAACCCCTTTTAATCATATTCACCTTCAAAATGGTAATATTACTTATAGGCCCACTAGAGAACTGCCTTCACTTCTATTTATTCCCTTACATTTGAGTTCAACCTCATTAGCTTACGATTCACCCATCTCTAGCTTCTATGTATCTCTAAGTCCCCTATATTCTGTATTATAAGCCTCTGATT
>PVIY010011767.1:0-64179 GCA_004026745.1 Myrmecophaga tridactyla
CTTATTTTACCTAGGTTTAAATAAGTCAGACTCTGAGGATTGTTCTGGAATTATTCTGAAACGTCCTGTGATAGAGGACAGTATTTTCTCTGAGAACAATGAATATTCCAGCTGTAAACTGCCCTGTAGCAGAAAAAGACACGCTGGAGACTGAGTTTTGAGAATTGAAGTCTCAATTCTCTATTTAGACTTTCAAGTGTAGTTAAGGAACACCTGCTAGAGCAGGTTGAACAGTCTGATCATTTATAATCATAAGAAAAAAGGTGGGATAACACAGCGCAATTTTGGAGAATATGAACTCTAATACCAACACTTGTAATAGGTGTTTAATTCATCTTCTCTGTTTTATGCCTGCTTCCACCCACCCCAAATATTCAGTGCATTCTCTTAAATATTACAGGTTGGTTTGAGTCTTGTCCTGAAGAGTTTAGGGAAGGTACGTTTCCATACTTGTAAACAATGTGATCAGGTCCTGAAGGAAGTTTTTGTAACATGCTACCTTTTAACTGGAGCAGGAGCACATAAATGTGAGTTAGGTCAGCAGAGCGAAAAATGGGATTTTATATTTATGGGATAATTATTCTAGGCTCTCCATAAATTATGCGGAAGAAAGGATCTGATCGAACGGCTTTCTGACAATCTGACCCATAGACTCGGAGTCTCTGAAATTTGTATATTAAAGCCAAATTTAACTTTTTATTTATTTATTTTTTGAGTCAAAGGCTATTAAAGTCTGGGGTCAATGTTAGTTTTAAAGTAGTAAAAACACAACACTTTGATGATCTCTTAATAGAGAAATGTAAACTAGCATCTCCTTTTGTCAGAAAAAAATTAATGCACTCAACCCCAAGAAATTAATATTGCTCTCTGAGTCTCACAAAGTTTGTTGATGGAGGGTGAAATTCAGGTCTCCTGAATTCTGGCTATTCTTTATCCCATTTTGCTTGTACAATATAGCCAACATCTAACAATTGCTTTTCTTAGCACTGCAACCAATTCAAAAAAGGTCACTCTATTGAATCAAATATTTTCGGTGATCCCTCAGAATTACATAGACTAGATGTAAAAAGTATTATGCAATTCAGAATAAAATAGTCGAATTAATAGCCCAGAAATTAGACTAAATAAGGGAAAGTGCCATTTAAACTACTTTTTGTAATTTAAAGAAGGTATATTTTCGGGCTTTCCTTCTTCTTGGCCTGTGAATAGATGTAATGTGTACTTCTCTTTTTCAGTTTATTTTTTTCCCAATCAGCTTTGACTTTCCCATAATGAAAAGACCACTATTGTTGTGAGACTTTGATAAATTTTGTGAAGAGTAATGTGACACAACTGTCAGACGTGTGCTTTTTTTCATGAAGTGATAATTTGGCTAATACTTTTTCAATTTCATTCTGTATCTTCCAGTTTCTATTTCCTTTTCTCCAGAGAGCATTTGTAAAATGGAATAAATCTCCTGGAGAAAAGAACAAGAAATGTACATTGTAACAGCAAAATTTATCTGTCTAGTCAACATTTCATTTAGGTTATTTGAAGCTGAAATCTTACATCTGGAATTCAGATATCTGATAAGTAATTACCGAGAGAGAGGGAAGCATTGCTCATTCAGTTCATAGTCATTAATATTGCTACACATATCGAGATAACTGATTGCTTTAAAATGCTATTAAGAAAATGAATTGAAGCTGAAAATGTACGAAAGTCAAGTTCTGACAGTTTCTAAAGATAAATTATGTGTTCTCGAAAAAGTGGTGTCTCTTTCAGGTTAGTGTTAGGAGAAGTCTACTAGGCTTTAGAAAATTAAACAGAAGACCTATTTTAAAAGTTTTAATTCCTCTGTTTAAATTCCTTCTAATTTTAAATTAAATGTATGGTGGTTTTTTTTTCATAATATATTTTGAAGTTAATTTTCTGACTGGTTCTTACTGGCATATAGAAATATAATTCTTGCATATTGACCTCGATCCAACCAATCTTTTATATTGACTTATTAATTCTAAATTTTTTTAATAAATTCTGAAAACTTCCTAATTATTGTTATTAAGTATCTGCCTTCCATAGTATTATTTAAATTTTATTTTCCAAGTTGTTTTTATTGGCATATAGAATATGATTGATTCTTTTATATAAACTGTTACTCCAGCAAATGCTTTAAATTTGCCCATTAATTTTAATAGTTTACCAATAGATTCTTTTTAATTTTATATATAAAAATTACATGGTTCTCTAATAATAACAATATTTCTTGCTTTCCTATCCTTATGATATTTATTTAATTATTTTTCTAATTTAATGGATAAGAACTCCATACAATGTTCAGTATGTTTAATATCTACAAGCAATAGTAGTAATCCTTGTTTAATTTTAAAACTCAGATGAAAAGTTTTAAACCTCCCATCATAAATTATAGTGTAGTCTGTAGATTTTTGTAGACGTCTTTTATCAAGGTAAAGAAATCTCCTTTTCTTAGTTTACTAAGTATTTTAATCATAAATGAACAATGACGTTTTTCAAGTTATTTTTCTGCATCTATTGAAATGACTCTGTCCTTTTAAATTGATGTTAATTTAAATTAGATTAGCTTTTAAATGGTTTTTGCTCAGTTTTTTAAAGTTTTAGTATCAAGATTATTATCCAAAGTACAAGTTAAGAAATATTACCTCTTTAATGTTTTCGAAAGAATTTGTATGCGATGGACAGTGTTTCTTTCTAAATGTTTCTATTTTTAAATTTTATTTCGTTCTTATGTTTTTCATTATTCCACTGGTAAATTCATTGGTTAGAGTTTGTGTGTGGGGGGTGTTTATGTGTATGTGATGATTGTGATTACAAATTCAATTTCATTAATAGGGAGAGGATAATAAAATTTAATAATTAGTCTTTTGTAAGATTTGTTATTATTTCCTTAAATTTATCCATTTAATTTAATTTTCAACACTTTGGCATAAAGTTATACATAATATTTTATTGTTTGAATGTCCGTAGACTATGTAGGCATATTTTTAGTTTCCTTTTTGTGACTGGCTATTTTGTCATTTGATTGATTTTTGATCTTATATTTTTAATCTCTTCATTTTACCATTTCTGGGTTCAATTTGGATTTCTGCTCTTGACTACTTAAGTTATATACATAGATGGTTGATTTTCAGTCTTTCCTTTTTTATTCATATATACAAAGAAAGGCATTTTTCTTTAAGAACAAATTTATTGGAATTTCTCACATTCTTTTCTAATATATATAAAGTTATGTATTTTTCTCTAGGCAAAACCTTACTTGAATTCCTTCGTTCATTATTAAGTTCAAATAGTTTTATAAGTCTATGGTAATTTTTCATCTGACTTTATAGTTATGTAGAAATGTATTACTTAATTTTACATATGGTGGTTTTCTAGTTTTTTTAATTTATTCATATCTAGTTGATTTATTGAGCACACATTTTATATATTTGTAGTTCTTTGAAATTTGAAGACTTGCTTTATGGAACAGCATATGGTCTATTTTAAGAAATGTGCCATGTGCACCTGAATGCAATTTTTTGTCTATCATAATTAAAATGGACTACTATGATTGATTTGGCCTCTTTTCATTTTAGATGTTTTATATATAGTGCTTGTAATACTTGAGGCCAAATCATTAACTACATATACATTTAGTGTTGCCATATTTTCCATTTATCATCTTTATGAATTGTGCATTTTGTTTTTTATTATATTGCTTCTATTATTATATTTCTACCAGCTTTCTTTTAATTAGTATTTGCATGACATATCATTTTCTATCCTTTTATATGCTGAATTTATTAATCTGAATGTTTAAGATGCATCTGTCATAAGAGGCATATACTTTAGTCTTTCATTTTTTTTTTAAATCCTTCTGGCAAAGTTTACTTTTAGTTTATTTTCTACTTAAATTTAATATCACCAATATATATGCATTTAAAATTACCATCTTATCATTTTTTTTCCATTATTCTATCAGCTCTATGGTCATTTCTGGTTTATTTTACTATCTTCTTTTGAAGTCAGCATTTTTTATCACTTAATTTACTTTTGTGTCTTTCTTAGTTCTAATTTTTATTTTATTTTATTTTATTTTATGCTTTGTGATTAACGAGTTATGATTTGATGCATTCTTCCTTTGCAATACTTAATCTAAACTAGATCTTTTTCCTGGGGTAAAGAAAATAACTTATTTTCATGCTAATATTTTTTATTGTTTTAAAAAGAAGGATAACTTAACTAGTATGTCTGCCATTATAACAAACACATCATCTGAACATCCTCTTTTCAAGCATGTCTTTTCTACCTTGCTGTGGGAGAAATTTTTCCTCAGACCAATGTTTAAGCTGGTTTCCCTTATTTTTTTCTATAAGTAAGACTAAAGTTTAATTTTCAAACTATTGCAGCATTAATTTGATTACTTCAATAAACATGACTTCTAGAGACAGTATTCCATTCACAGGCCTTTTTAATCAGCTCTTTAGTTTTGAGGTTAATTGTAATTTTATTGCGTTGTTTATCTCTATCACAAAGTATTATAAAATACATCATTTTCTCATTTTAACAACTTCCTTTTTATTCAGTTACAGAAACAAAACAAAAAAAAATTCCCCTTCCCTATAAGGGTGAAGTCACAAATTTTGGATTTCTAAAATCTAATGTCACCATCAGAAGTTATCTAATTAACAAATTCAAAGGCAAACAGCGAACAGATGAGGTGGAAAGTTATATTCTAGAACTATGAATAAGCTACATGAATTCAACAGATTTCCTGCTCCATGGTTCTTTTCCTAGATCCTAAATATATCAGCTTTTGAGACATCTGTTCTATGATTATCTATCTATAAATGGCAGAAGAGGCTGAAGAGTCATGCCTAGGGTTATTTCCCCAAATTGAGAATTCAATATGACAGTCTGTCTCCCCTAGGTAAGACAGTAAAGGAGTAAAAGGTCTCCCTAAGGGACAGGTGTAGAAAGTTCTTTCTCTACATGGAATATAAAGAACAAGAACTAAGAGTCACTTGTCTAACAGAAAGTTAGAACATCTTAAGCTGACTCTCCTGAGGAGTGTGTGTGTGTGTGTGTGTGTGTGTGTGTGTGTCTGCATGTATGTCCTTTTGCTTGGTTGAGGTTTTTTCTCCCACTAAACTTTTTTATTTTGTAATATTTAGTATTATAAGAATGTTGCAAAGATGAACAGAAAGTTTCCACTTCCCATATGTCCCTGCCTATATTCTCTTCCTGGTAACGTCTCATATTCTCACAGTACATTTGTCAAAACTAAAGAATTAACATTAGCACAATGTTATTAGCTCAACTTTGGACATTATTTGCGTTTCACTAGGTTCCAGAAATGTTGTTTATCTGTTCCAGAATCCAACCCAAGGTAGCATATTTCATTTAACTGTGGTCCATAACTGTCCTTCCTTGCTTTAAATGACCTTGATGGAATATGGGTCAGATATTTTGTAGAATGTCCCTCGATTTGGGTATTTCTGATATTTTTCTCATAATTATGTGGTCAGTTGTTTGAAGAATACCATAGAAATGAAGTGCCCTTACCATCAGAGCACATCGGAGAGCACATGCTGCCAACATTACTTTTCACTGGTGTTGCTAACTTTGATCATTTTGCTAAGATGGCACATGTCATGTTTTTCCTATGTAACAGTTTTTTTTCTTCCTTTTCATACTCTACTTTTTGGAAGTAAGTTATTAGACCATACCACACCTAAATTGGAAGGGATGGGGGACAATAAAAAATTTTGTATTATATTACATTACATTATATATAATTTAAACTTTTTCTGTAAGAAAGATTTGTCTCATCTATATTTATTTTTATACAGTCATTTATTTATATCAGTATGGACTGATGAATATTTCTCCCTGGATCATTTTATTAAAAAATTGTACTTGGAAACCAAGATATGGTCAGTGGGGAAAGTGTTCTTTTTGAATGAAAATTATTTACTTTGCAATGATTATATGGTAGTTGTTCAAATATAGATGCAAGAACCCCATATCTGGATCTTCTATTTTAGATCTAAGAGTTGGTTATCACTAGTTTCATTTATAATTTTAAAATTGGGTTAATCAGTCCCCTCTGATCATGGCTGACTGTCTTCATTGTTCAGTCAAAGCCTCTCCACTTTTAAAACTGTATTTGCTCTTTCCTCCCACTTCATTTTCTATGTCCTTAACCCCTGTTAAATATACGTTCTGGGTGTTCCATATACCCCACTCCAGATGGGTATTTAGCTATCAGTTAATCTTTGAAAATGATATTGAGTGTTTGTGCTGGTTTGAAACTATCATGTACTCTGGAAAAGCAGTGCTTCAATCCTGATCCAATCTTGTGGGGTAAGACCTATTTTTCAGGGTGGAAACCTTTGAGTAGATGGTTCCCATGGAAGTTGACCCACTCATGTCTGACATTTTGGTTAGATTACTTTCATGGAAATGAGACACACACAATTTTGAGTGTAGCCTTTTGATGGAGATGTTACTCCACTCTTTCAAGGTGGGTCTTGATTGTTTGCTGGAGTTCTTTGAAAGGAGAAATGCTATGGAGAAAGTTCAGAGGTGACAGAGCCAACAGTCAATAAAAGACCCAGATGTTTGGAGACGCAGAAAATAAATCACCCCCAGGGAAGCTATTTGAAACCAGAAGTCAAAGGACCATTAGGCAGGAGCCATGTGCCTTCCCAACTGACAAAGCTGTTCTGGACCCATCAGCCTTTCTTGAGTCAAGGTACCTTCCCTGTATGCCTTAGTTTGCACATTTTTATGGCCTTTGAACTGTAAGCCTGTAAATTAATAAATTCCCTTTTTAAAAGCTGTTCCATCTCTGGTATATTGCATTCCAGCTGTATTAACAAACTAACACAGTGCTATTTTAATTTCTCTAAACTATATATTCATTTTATTGTTGTGCTAATTTGAATTCCTCTATTTATATATGAGCTTAAGCATGCCTATATACTTTTATTAGAATAGTTTCCTCTATTATGCATTACATATTCCTAATACTTGTCCATTTTTTCTCTGTTGTTTTCTTTCTTATTTTTTATCTCATTTCCCCATACCCTCCATTGTAGTGGAGGGTCTAGAGTATTTCGAGTACTTATCCTTTTTTTTTTATAATTTGCAAATATTTTCTCTGAATTAGCTATTCATAAATTATGGGCTAGTATTCTTCATGAATTGAAATATTTCATATTAATATGTTCAAACCCATCAGTATTTATTTATTATATTTTCTCTTTCTCCTCTGTAATGTTGTTTATTTCATCCACTAAATGGTCTACAACCTGATATATTCGGGTTTTTTAACGTCATTCAATTGGATTTTAATCGTTCTTCACAAAAGTTAATTTCAAGATACTTTTTATTTTTGTTCCTTCCATGTATGATTTTTTAAAACTTCTTAGTATATTTTCTACTTGGTTATAGATGGTATATAGGAAATCAATGGATTTTTTGTACATTGACCTAGCTGAAGTTTCCTCTGTTATTGCAAACACTTTATCTACTGATTTCTCTGGGTTTATTTAAATAAAATTATACTCATTGTAAATAATGTTCCATTCCATTCTTTACACATACTACTCTACTTGTTATCTTTTTCTTTTTTTTTTTTAATTTGCATATGGGCAGGAGGCACCAGGGATCGAACTCCAGACCTCCAGCACGGCAGGTCGGAGCTCTGCCTGCTGAGCCACAGCAGCCGCCCTCTACTTGTTATCTTAACATTTTAGTCAGAACATTTACAATTGTAGTGAACAGCATAAGCCAAGTAGTGATCTTTTTCTTCTTACTCACTTTAGAATGATTGCCTAACATTTCTCCATTAAATGTTATTTGCTGCATATTTTTCTATGTAACATTTTCCTTAAATTTTCTTCTAGTTTTTGTTTTTTTCTAAATACTTTTGTTTCTTAAATATGTATTGTATCCTATCAAATGTTTTCCACATATATCAAAATAATATATTTCTTCTTTAGTTCATCAATACGAAATGATATTTTAAAACTTTGCATTGGATTAAGTTTACTAAGGACTATTCATTTTGTTATATATACAATATATCTTTTAACAAAGTTACCTGACTGAGCTATCATTTCCCAGTATAGTTGTGTTAAAATTTATAAATAAAAATTTTGATTTTTATATTTTTCTTTGAATGAGGTCAGCTATTGGTATAGATTTTTCCCACTTGTCTTTAATATCCTGGGCACTCAAAATTTGTCATTTTCCATTAACTTCCCTGGATTGCCACAACCAAAAGTACCATAAACTGGGTGGCTTAAGGAAACAAATTTATTGTCTCACAGATCTGGAGAAAAGGAGTCTGAAATTGAAGTTTCAGCAGGGCCATGATCGCACCAAAAATTCTAGGAAATTTTTCTTTCTTGCCTCTTCTGAGCTTCTGGTGTTCCCAGACATTCCTTGGCTTCTGTTAGGAAACAAAATCTCTGCTTCCACAGTCACATAATAAACTTCCCCCTGTATGCCTGTGTGTCTGTAGTTAGATTTTTTTTTTTTTTTTTTACTGTGTCCTTGTGCCTTCATAATTTACGAGTCATTCAAGGAGGTAGAGTTTGTGCTTATATTTTTGGTTTAACTTCTACTTTTCTCTCAAAACATTATAGTCAGAAACTGCAGCCTCAAAATTCTTATCCCTCCAGTTGCTATTTAAACAATAAACTCTTTCTGGTCTTTTGTGTGCTTTGGGATGTTTTCCAGTGCTATTTATTAGTGGTTTTTAAAAATAATCTAATTGATTTTTATCAAATTTACAATTGTCTTTTGTGATCTGTGGAAGCATCCATACAACCACTAACTCCAACTCCACTGCTGTCCACAACTGATATTATCATTCTTTGAACATTTAATTTTTTGTTACCATACTCATACTTGCTAGTTTGACTTCAATAGAGTTTACTATCATTTCATATTATATATATATATGTGTGTATATATGTGTCAATTTTGTCACATAGCATAACTCCCCAATGCAAAAGCTTATTATGCATATATCTATCTATCTAAATAGACCGAGGTAGATATATATATATAATATATATATATATATACTTAAAATTATAGCACAGAGGGAAGTGTTTGGCTTATATTAGTTTTCAGTATGTATGTAATAAAGATTAATTGAAATAGATATAGATTTTTTGTATTTATTTGGGTTTTTACTTTTATGTATTGTCAATATTTGATATTTATTTCCATTTTTGCATCTTACTATTTTTACTCTACACTATATGATATTAGGCTCTGTAGAAAGGACCAAAATGTTTATCTCAGGGTTTAAATCACTTTTCATCCTAAGAGACCTCCATTATTCCATAAGATACTGATTATCATTTGCAGCAATTTAGGGATTTAGAAAGCAATTAAGGTCAAATTTAATTAGACTCTAGAACTTTCCTATGCAATTATTCACAGATTACAATCAAAGGCTGCTTTGAGTGACACTCCTGATTGAGGCAAGAAGAAAAAGTCAAGATAACAGATAAGGAAACCATCATTTCAATAAAGCAGTTGAAGGTAGTAAAGGCATTAACAGATTCAGAAATCAGGAACACAAATGAAAATCCAAAGAACAGAGATAACTAAAGACAGAAAGGAAAGAAATCTTGAAAAGCTGTGAAAAATCTGACAGTGGTGTTGAAGTACTGAATGATGTGTTTGGCATAGATTCAGCACTGAAAGTTTGTATAGGTTCTTTCTTTGTGTTAATTATGAAGATGATTTTAGTTGGATTTTAAGAAACATAAAATGGGAAGTCAAAGTGAACTGTATGATAAAGAGTAGAATCAGAGAAACTACAGAAATAGAGGAAAAGATAGTGAAATGATGTATGATAGCAGCATCAAGAAGATTATCAGGATAATGAACCAGATTTCTATTTAGAGTTTCAGATATTATTACCCTGGTGAGAATTCATCTTCAGCAATGCTAAGACTGGTTTGGTGGTCCACAAGTGATGAGTAAATAACTGAAAATTGATTATCAGTTACTGAGAAATAAGTATGAGAGGGAGATAGGTTCTCTTAGTTTTCTAAGTTACCTGCCTTGTCTCCTCTCACTTGAATCTGCTAATAGTTTTGTTCTATAGGCTCATGCTTAAAACATTTTCACATCAATCATGAGAGGTATTAAGGAGTAAAGAGTAGTACAAAAATTAGGCAGTATTAGGTTTAAATTACACTGTGTGTTCCTTGCTAGTCCTGGTATTCAACATGGCAGGGATAATTGAGTCAAAGCATTTTCTAGTGTCTCCTTTTGTATTAGCCCAATGTGTACTGCTGCATGCATTCTTGTGTTGAATCATAGTCTGTAACCTGCCTCTTTACACAACTGCTTTGTACTAGCCTTCCTCTTGGTATGGTGTCACATAATAGAATCTTAGTTTCTACTATATGACTCTTTAGTTCAAAAGTTTGCCTGAACCATACCTGAGTCATACATTCACCTTAAAAACTATGCCTTGATAACCTGTGTTATTTCCTCAATCCTTATATTCTATTCAGCCGTGTTTATGGCAGACATTATCTTGACAAGAATTGCCAGCTAACTGACCTGTTAGGTTCACATTTAGAGTCTTTTTCAAGGTGTTTTGTGGAACTTAAGTTTTGTATTTTAGAATAAGAAGTACCAGGTGTTTTCTCAGGTCATAAAACATGACATGGCTTGCCTTACATTTTTGTTTTGGGTCAAAGGAGTCAGAAACACTTTATTCCCAGAACAGAAGAAGGAGATGGAGGCACACTCAAAGGAAGAAGACAGAGTTGAAGGAATTCTAGGCACAATAGTCTCAATTAAATCTTTGTTAATTTATCTATTGACCAATAGACTGAATTATCCAGGATAAAAAAATGTACCCTCAAAATAAGAGAAACTAAATAATGCACAGGTTGATATCAAACAAACTAATTGGACACCCAATATCTTAACAAATAAAAGTCTGTAATCAGTAGGCTTTTCAGTGTTGGCTAACTATGTGAGTGGTCCAACAAATAAGTTGGGGCTAATGTTGATCAGTATGAGCTTAAGACAGTTTTCACCATTAAATATTTTATATAAATGAATCATTCTCTTTGGCTGCATATTTTAAGAGATTTTAACATTCCTCAATAAGGAATCGAACCAGAAACTTCAAGCTCTAATTATAAATGACAGCCCAAACCAAAATTTTAGTGTTGGCTCAATTAAAGCTTTCATCTATGTTCCCTCAGGAATTAAAATTTAAATGTCTCTGTCGCACAGGCAAATGATATGTTTAACTAGCCTTTGTAAATAAGTCAGTTGCTTTTCTTAGATGTGGATTTTCAGTTTTTTTTAATTATCTTCAAATAGTTCTCTTTATACTTTTGTGTTAAAATAGAACTTATACTAAAAGAGTTCCTCGTTTTCTGGTTTTCATAGTCACACCAATGACCTTAATATTTGTTTGGTCTTATCTAACAATAAATTTCTTAGTGTTACCTTTAAGGGTTAACTCCTTCTCTCCCTTTAATGTACATAACTGCAAATAATTTTTTTTTATTTGTCAGGGAAGTAAATTTTTGTTTTGTTTTGGGAAGAAGGGGAAGGTTTCTGGTGAGATGTTTTGTTTCAATTTATTTCACCTAATGAGACATCTTGGAACTGCAGTCGTGTTGACAGTAAAAGTAATAGCTTTACAAAGGCAGTAACCTGTAGCCACATATTGCTGTTCTGAAAAATGGAAACATTAGTTTAGGGCACATCTTTTTATTGAGCGACCACCATCTATGATGGAAGATATAGGTGAGAAAAGCACATTTCTAATCGAAGAACACTCAGATAAGGAGGGTCAATTAATCTTTGTCTTTTGAAACTGAGAGTACAAATTAACTTTTGTAAACGAGGGCAATGGGAAAGTACACATAAAACTTACATTATTAAATTTCTTTGGGACTTTCCTCTTTCAGCCTGGGCAAATTATTTTGCACTGTGTCAGCTTATGACTTGATACAGTTGCTAGGGCCTAGTTGGTTACTGATGCTAACAAACTTTGAATACCATAAATTATCTTGGCAGTGGCTATTATCTAAATCTGAATGACTGGGTTGCAGTTAGAGAAGCTTATCTTAGCTTTTTGGAGTTTCTTGTTATCTTTTAGGAGTTTTACCTTAATGTTACTGAGTGGAAAAGGTAAGTGTAAAGTAAAACCCAAGTAGATCCCACCCTGCCTATCTGTAGGCTTTGAAAGTATAAAGCGATTAAGATAGAGCAGAGTATATTACTAGCTCCATGGTTTGATCTAAATATATCATGTGCTTATATCAAAACTGATCTTTAAAGAACTCTGGATTCTTTGGGATTGAGTGATTCTAAAACCTTACATATTCCAGAACACCTAATGGGTTCTAGTTTACATTTCACTGTTTCTGTTTATGCACAAATTAATGGATACATGTATATTTCTCATACAGATCTGATGGGAATTTTATATAATCATTGTAATTCCAGTTTAATTAACATCCAGGTTTAGTTCAGAGAAACAGATACCAGACTTGAATGCTACCATGAATACTGAATTAGAACTATTACCCATCCTATGGACACCATATTTAACAACAAAATGAGGAGATAAATATTTTGCTTAATGAGGCATTGTATTAAACTGATTATACCAAATAAGAGGTTTAAGTGTAACCGAGAAATTAAGAATTACCAAATGATTATGTTTACTGAATCATTATATAGATGTCTATCTTTCTATATTGTAGAAAGAGATTATTGCAACTCTACTAGTCTCACCCTTCTTTATACTTACTATTATAATGGCCATTCTAGCCTGGTCTATGCCCTATTTACAGTTACTGTAATGGTTATTATAGCCCAGTCTCTGCCCTAACAAGGGTTATTCTAGCCTGGTCCAGCCTTCTGTATCCTTACTATTGTAATGGTGATTCTAGCATTGTCTCAACCCTGTGTGTGCAGACTATTTTAATGGTGACAACCCCATCTCCCCTTTGTTTGAAGCCATAAAAACCCTGAACTTCTTATACTATTGGAGGCAGATTTTTGGACTGATGGGCCATCTGACTGATCTCCAGCTTCCTGTGTAGCATTAAACTCCTGTCTTTGAACCCCCTGTGTCATGGAATGGCTGTTATGCACATCAGGCAGAAAATGTAGCACTTTTATTTAGTATCATAATTGTGCACAGAAACTTTTGCCGGATATTTTCAATGCTTTGGAACAAAAACCCAGTCTCCAATAAATGTTTGTCTAACAGAACTGTATAAGTACAATGTTCTATAATTTATAATCATTAAAATGCAGTCTATTTCAATGTGATCATCCTTATAATCACATAGTATTTTACTAGCATAGACTGGTGGAATGTATAAGCTAATGCCTGATAATATTATTGGGAAATCAATATTATTGAGCACATAATGGTTAGTTTTCATTGATCCTATATTTACATGAAATTGCTACTTCAACAAAAGCATTTTTCATATTAATAAAATGAAATGAATTATGTTGATATGGAATGAAATTTTGTTGAAAGTGAAATTTTCCTTTCAACTTTTGTTGAAAGTGAGCATTCCATCTCAGCATAATTTTGTTTTACTTATAATTTTAGAGAAGGCACAGGAAAAGAGAAGTGAGTTAGAAATATGTGATAAGCCCTGGTCAACGTGATGCCATTCACCTATGGACCAGTGGATCTCAATTTAGATTTTTTTGCTTGTTTTGTTTTGTTTAGCCTAACAGCTGTCAATTTTGAGAAGTACTTTCTGAATAACAATGGCTGCTGCTATTGATTTTAACTGTTTTTTAAAAAAATGTTTTAAGCAGTTAACTCACTTTTACTCACTGGACTTTCACATATTTCTAATGAAACTCTGTAACAAAAAGATATACTTTAAGCTGGAAAAAAAAAACTGTGCTTTAGTTGACTAAATATTTTAAATGGATTTACCACTTAGTATTCTCTATTGAAAATAAGGTTAACTCTTCCGTGGTAAATGATCTCAGAAAATATTAGTAGGAAAGTTAATCATTTGCGATAACATAACGACTGGAACCCATATCTTTTCTGTTTTTATTCCTCTTTCACATTCCTGGCAGACATTTCTGTGAAGAGATGAACTCTGAGAGCTCACACCAGACATGTTTCTTAGGAACCTTGGTTTCAAGCTGAACAAAGTTGTATTTCCAAGCAAAATCTTGTGATGCTAATGTTCTCTATTTTTCAGGAAACCATTTCTAGTTTATTTTCCCCTAAGTATCAAAGGGATAATAGAATTCTCTAAAATTACAGGCTGCTCTGTTCCTGCCTATCTCTGGCCTTGATTCTCAAATAAGCTTTTCTCTAGAAAGAAAACCAACTCATTTTATTTTCTTCTTTTTTTTTTTTTTTTTTTTTGCATGGGCAGGTGCCAGAAACCGAACCCGGGTCCTCTGGCATCACAGGCAAGCATTCCTGCCTGCTGAGCCACTGTGGCCTGCCCCCAACTCATTTTAAATAATGACCCTGAACATTTTACATTGTGAAGTTTTCAATCAAAGAACACAATTAAAGGTATTTTGCTGGGATCAACAAAGTCCTGGAAATCTTGACATCATTTATTCTTTGGCTTCTGTATTGAAAAATAATTGGTAAATGATACTCCTTTTAATGTGCCTGAAAACATTAACTTTTTTTTAGCAGGTGATTTTATTGCATCTTTAAAAATATCACAAGTAGGTCTTAGAAATCATGTGGCATTTTGATTCCAGAGCTAGACAACTCTTAGATTTTACTCATCACCCTGCTGAACTCTTCCTTTTTTAGACTCATACATACCATCCAAGGATGTATTTCTGATATTCTTGTTTTTAACTCTTGAGGTTTTGGTGCATCAAAGCAGCTAAATTTTATACAGATCAACGTCATTCCCTTCAAGAATTAATTTAGCTTTCTGATTTGAGATTCTGAACACACAATAGCTGGTATCACTGGACACCTCTGTATATGTTTTCAAACAAGTAATTTTAGACTTCAACAAGTGACCCATTCTCCTGAATAACAATGTTGATATGGGAAGTGAGTATAGACAGATGTCATCTTGTGGTGGAAATGCAGGTAACACCTTTGATCATTTTCCTGATATGACTACTAGTAGTATGAACTGTAGCAGTTCCTTCCTATTTCCCCACAATTTGTCTACCCAAAGCCCCTTTTTCTTTCCAAGGAGAATGAGTCCTACATTGATGTGACTGAAGTCACTCTTAAGGGTTCCTCTGGGACCCTTCACCATAACTACACCTTCAGTATGAAGTCAACATTTTCCGGAATGTCCAGAGTATGACTGCAGAGAAAAATCTTCATTCTCACAACAGATGTGGCCAAGAGAGGCTTTGGTACATGTTACATTGATTTTTATGGAGACATCTTCCAACAAATGTGGTAGTTTTCCAGCATTTGGTATTTCTTTAGTTGAGAATGTGGAAACTAACTGTGGTGAAACTAGTCAGAATATTTGGGGTAATTATAGCTATTACATAGATAACTCCAATAAATGTTTGCCCAAGTTTTTGACTCAAATATGGTTGAAGAGATCATTTATGATAGATGGACTTCATAATTCAGAAATGTCAATGGCAATTTCATTTTACATATAAAATATAGCTTAGAAACAAAGGCTGTCATAAATTTATTTTTCCTTCCTAATTTGAGATTATCACATTTTACTTGCCAGTGCATTGCATATTACTCCCCAAAAATGTTGTGTGGTAGTATATTCAATAAAGCTAGAGAGTTTGTGAATAATAGCTTCCAATTCTTCCCTTGAGAGAGTGTTATGCGCTCATCACCATTAAGATTTTTTTGCTGACATTGGCCTAAATATTTGTTTTCATTCTGTTATCCAGGGTTCCAATATCTAAAATAAGGCCATTTTATACTTGATGTTTATACCCTTCAACACTGGTATTTAATTCACATAATTCTGGCTATATTTTGCTTACTTTCCTCTGTCTAGACTTCATCTCCCTCACCCTAGAAATAAATCCTAATGAAGATGTGCTTGCTATGAAAGAACATGAAAGAACACAGAGAATCCCTTGAGAAGCAGAATGAAGTCTAATCTTTATGCCTTTTGCTAATTGAGTGAATGAATGCTCCTGGGCTAAAAGAAAAGTTAGATCAGATAAGTAAATTAAGAACAAAGTGAAATCTGAGATTTAAATAGTCTATACAAATAAATTGTCTTTGAGAAGAGAAGTAAAGCAAATTGTTTTAATCATTTTCTTTCAAAATTTTCTTCCCTTTTGAAGAGGGATCAGAAAATTTCTAATCCCTCTTCAAAATAAACATGGACATTGTTTTAGTTTTCTAAAGCTGCTGGAATGTGATATACCAGAAATGAATTGGCTTTTACAAAGGGGATTTATTTGGTCACAAATTTACAGTTCTAAAGCCATGAAAATGTCCAAATTAAGGCATCAACAAGATGGTACTTGGACTATGAAGAAAGGCCATGGCACCTGGGATACCTCTCTCAGTTGGAAGGTATGTGGCTGGTGTCTGCTCACCCTTGCTCCTCATTCATTGCTTTCAGCTTCTGATTCCTGTGGCTTTCTCTTTGTGTCCTAAGGGTTTTCTCTTAGCATCTCCAGGGTGTCTCTCTCTCTTTAAGCATCTGTGGGTCCTCTCTTAGCTTATTCAGGGCAGACTCTGGATTTCATCTCTTAGCTTAGCATCTTCCAGGGCATTTTCTATCTTCAAG
This sequence comes from Myrmecophaga tridactyla, assembly GCA_004026745.1. NCBI lineage: Eukaryota > Metazoa > Chordata > Mammalia > Pilosa > Myrmecophagidae > Myrmecophaga > Myrmecophaga tridactyla. The sequence goes on from PVIY010011767.1 coordinate 16,770, forward strand.
TGTCTGTGCTTTCGCCAAAATATGTTCTCTTAAAGGACTCCAGTAAGCAAGTTAACACCTAACTTGAATGGGCAGGATCACATGTCTATGGAAACAGCCTAATCAAAAGGTTCCACCGAATAATAGGTCTGACCCCACAAAATTGGATTAAAAGAAATGGCTTTTCTGGGGTACATAACAGCTTCAAACCAGCACAGATATATATCTTTTTTTTATAGTTAGTCTTGCTCAAAGAAAAAGTCAAAATAAGGGATTTAAAATGTAATAAAAATCGTGGCACTTTTCTATTCCCCGATATGTGATTTTTCTAGAGTGACAGTTGTCTTAAAAAATCTTCATCAAATGGCAATGTCTTGGTAGTTTCAGACAGACATTATTTAAATAGAAGATGGACTGAATTAAAGTTTCATGTTGCTAAGACTATGGTGACACAGATCTTGGTTTGCTAAGGACAGTTCTGATTTATGCTTTGAAAAAGAAAAACAAAATCTCAGAAACATAGTTTGAGTTAAGTTGATTTCACTAACAACCAAGGCAGGAAAATCTGATCCAAAACAGGGGTTAGGCTATGTGAAATGATGACTTCTGATTAATTCTCAAAGAATAACCTATAATAAATTAGTATAAAGCAAAATATAATTAGATAGGTAGATATAATTAGATAGATAGAAATAGAAATAAAATTAGATAGATCTAATTAGATATAATTAGATAAATAGAAATAGAAATAAAAATAGAATTGAGAACAGCCCTTGGGACAATTGTCTCTGTGACCAAGGGTGAGGCATATGTGACAGACTGAAATCTGTACCCTTTCAAAAGACATGTTCTTAATTTAATTCACATTCCTGTAGGTATAAGTCCATTTGTAAGTAGAACCCTTTGAAGATTTAATATCAGTTAGGATTTGGCCCAAATGAATCTTTTCAGGTTGGATCTGAAGTCCTTTATAAGCAGAAGAAATTCATATGCAGTTAATCAGAGAGGTCATAGGAAGAAGCTAAAAGTCAGTAGAAACCAAAAAAGCCGAAATAAGGAAAGAGAGCTCACCATGTGATAGGCAGCAGTGATGTTAAGCCAGGGAACCCCAAGGATGGTGGCAAGCAAGCCTCAGACTGCTACAGACTTTGGGGAGAAAGCAAGACCTTTGATTGCAAACACTTTGATTTGGACTTTGAACCTCTGAAACCATGAGCCAGTATTTTCTCATTGTTTCAGCCAACCATTGAGTGGTATTTGTCATACTCAGCATGATCAACTAAGATAGCATATAAAGGCAAAATCCCCAGCAACAAAAGGACAAGTCATTCATGGGCTTAAACACATCTTTGTTTTGTCAGATCAGAATATGTTGGATATAGTGAATCTCAGGGCAGGACAATTGCCTTGTCCTAAAGACTAATGTCCATGTTTTTTGTCTAAGAGAGCAGAATTATAAGTTCACTGCCACATTGATTTTCTGTGAATTTAGCCAGTATTCTGAGAAAGAAATGTTCTTGTTCCTTCTGGAGGCCCTGACTATTTGTTGTCCTATACTCTTCAGGCTCTGAGTCACATCAAGGGGCAAAATTTGACTTTATCAAAATGCAGTCCTTGGGACCCTGACTTGTTTATTTTTTTACACAGAATTGTTTTCATTTTTTTAGCAAAATAATATTCTTAATATCTGCATGAAAAGCCTTAGGGGGTGTCATGGTCCCCACATGTCAACTTGGCCAGGCGGTGGGTGATGCCTGGTTTTCTAGTTGAGCAAGCACTGGCCAGTTTGAAGCTGTGAGGACATTTCATGAACTTAAATCATGACCACATTAGCTGTATCCACAGCCTTTGCAATCAGCTAAGGGGAGTGTCTTCTGCAATGAGTAATGATCAATCTAATTACTGAAAGGCTTTTAAGGAGGATTCAAAGATACAATCACTCTTCCTGCTTCAGCCAGCCAGCCCCTCCTGAGAGTTCATTCAGGACCTTCATTGGAGTTGCCAGCTCGTGGCCTGCCCTACAGTTCTTGAACTCTTACATACCCATGGTTGCCCAGCCAGCCTCCTGCGAGTTTGTTGATGAACTTCATTGGAGCTGCCATCTTGCAGCCTGCCCTACAGACCATGGACTCTACATCCACATGATTACATGAGACACTTTTATAAATGTTATGTTTACAGATATCTCCTGCTGATTCTGGTTCTCTAGAGAACCCTAGCTATACAGGTTTTTTTTTTGCCTACATCCACTTTATACTTCCAAACTCTGCCATGACCCCATTGGGACACCATGAGGTGCATGTGTAGTGAACAGAGTTCTTAATTTGGTTAGATGTGAAAGACCACTATCCCTTTCCAGGTACAAACTAAGAAACACAATAGGCAAAGCTCTTCAGCAACCTCAGAAAATGGCTGGAGAAGTATTGAACAGTTCTGCTTCTGCTGGCCACTAGGTGTGTACCATCCACCTGTATGGTGGTCACTGTTTTGGTTGAGGAGATATAGCAAGCCATCATAGAATGGCACTGGGATGGTGAGAAGCAGTCACTCTTGGGCCAGGTAAAGGAGTGCATTGTCTGTAAATGTTTTTAAAACAATAACAAAACTGATTGAAAAGCAGTCTGCTTTTTCTACTTTCTATGGTTTCCATACTCCAGCAATTCTAAACAATATTGGTAATAAAATACTTCCCCCTGCCAGGGCTGACCACTTCCACTGCCTTCCCCACCTCTTTTGTACAGAAGTGGATCAGGCTTCTCGTCTGTGGACAATAGTTAAGAACATGGATGGGCGGCTGCCGTGGCTCAACAGGCAGAGCTCCGACCTGCCGTGCTGGAGGTCTGGAGTTCGATCCCTGGTGCCTCCTGCCCATATGCAAAAAAAAAAAAAAAAAAAAGAACATGGAAATGATAAATTAGGTGTACAAGAAATTTGCTCAGGAAATAGAGGCTGAGAACCAGTGGCAGGGAAGAAATAGACAGCAGTTTGCTACAGAGCTTTTTACACATGTTATATTGCAAACACACAACAAGTTTTTCTTCTTTTTTTATAACTTCTTACAGCATCAGTGATTTAAATACAAAAGTACATGTTTATTATAAAAATACATACCAACTCTCCATTTCTCAAGACAGTTGAATTGGTCCACAATGAGATTGGTGATGTCACACTGCATAAAATCAGATGAAACAAATATGAAGAAGTATCAGCATTTACTTCAAAAGTTAATAGTTATTTTAAGGAGACTGGCTGTCCCCAAAGATGACATACATAACAGTAGGAGGTACATTTACAACATCACTCCATGAAGTCAGACTTTAATTTAAGTAAACAGACACTTCTAAATTGTATTCACTCATTTTCAGCATTTTAAATTTCATCTATGCTTATCAAAAGTGAAACAATGGATGATGATATGTTAGCTTCATTTAGAAAAGAAGAAATTTGCAGACAAGCAAATACCAGTTCTTGTTACATCAGATTCTCCAGAAAGAAAATCAGTTGTGTTAATTGCAAGAGTGGTTTGATATCTTTTTAATTGGATTCATAAACTCAAAGTAAAGTTTTTGAAAGTTCTTTTTGTCAAATATGAAGATGTGAAATTACTGTGAATGCAATTGTAACTTAAGGTAATAAGCTTAATACTGAAGATGAAATTATTTACCATAGTATAAATAACTAATTTGCTGGAGCCAAGCTTCATGGTTTAAAAAAAAAGTCCTTAATTAAGAAACTTAAAGAGCAGAAATAATTTGGACTAGGTTGTAGTACACACACAATTCATTATTACATCCAAAAATGTTGGTATATTCTAAAATCAAAATAGAAACTATGGAATTATTTATACACTGATAGAGTTCTGAAATACAATTTTTTGTTATAAAGCTGATGTTACAGCTCAAAAGTGGGTCCTTGCTGGATGCACAAAAAATCAATTCGTAGACATGGATTTTGGGAAGAGAAAAAAGTTTATTTAGCAAAGGCTAGCTTTGTGGAGACAGGAGGATAAATAGTTCCTCAGATATATCTCTTTTGAACTGGTAATGAGGGAGATTTACTGGATTAAACAAAGAGAGGTGGGGGCTAGGGTGTAGCATTATTAGCACATTGGGATTAGATAGCAAACATTCAAATTTAGGATTGCAAGTTGGCTATTATTATTGGCTGTACTAACATTTAAATTAGGGATTGCAAATTGTTTATTATCATTCACTGATGGGTTCTGTTATCTTGAGGAGTGGGCTGGTAATGTTGCTGAAGTTTGTAATGATCAAACCTCTTGCTTGCTTTCAGATATGGTATTACTCTTTCTTGTTGTCCCTCCTCATTTTGATTTTGATTTCCCTCCCAGTGTATTTTATGTCCCTGTGTCAGTTTAAGTTCAGGTCTCTATTAAAGCTAGTTAAGGCTGGTTTGGCTAGAGTCGTTAAAACAAGAATTTATCTATGGGGTATTATGCCAGTTTGAAGCTATAATGTACCCCAGAAAATCCAGGTCCTTTACTCCTCATTCAGTATTGCTGGGTGGGATCTTTTTTATTGTTTCCATGGAGATGTGACACACCCATTTGTGGGTGCTAACTTTTGATTAGATGGTTTCCATGGAGGTGTGTCTCCACTCAATCAAGGCAGGGTTGCTTACTGGAGCACTGTAAGAGGGAACCACTTTGTAAAAAGCTTTAGATCCACCAGAACCAACAAAGTCCACACAGCCAGAGACATTTAGAGATGCATAAAGAAAACATCCCCAGGGAGTGGGTTGAAGATGCCTGGAGAGAAAGCAAACAGACAATAGCCATGTACCTTTCCAGCTGAGAGAGAAACCTAAAATGTTATCAACCTTCTTGAATATAGGTGTCTTTACCTGGATGCCTTAGTTTGGACATTTTTATAGCCTTGCCTTAATTTGGACATTATCTTGGCACCAGAACTGTAAACTTACATCTTAATACATTCCCTTTTTAAAAAGCCATTCCGTTTCTGGATAATGGCATTTAGTAGCTTTTACAAACTAAAACAGATTTTGATACCGGAGAAGTGAGGTGCTGCTGCAGTTTGCAAATGCCAAACATATTGCAACACCTTTTTAAATGGATAAAGGGAAGATTTGGGAAGCATTGTGAGAAGCTTGATAGAGAAGTCCTCAAATGCTCTGAAGAGGCTGTTGGTAGAAATGTGGACTCTAAGTGATACCTCTGATAAGGCATTGACAGAAATCGGGCATGTCTTACTGCAAACTGAAAGGAAGGGGCACTCTTCGCTTTAAAGTGGCAGAGAATCTGGCAAAATTGATTGCTGGTTTTAGATTGAAGACAGATTTTAACAGCTACAAACTTCGATATTTAGCAGAAGAGGTTCCCAAATTCAATGTGGAAAGTGCAATCTGGTTTCTCCTTGCACCTTATAGGGAAATGTGACAGGAAGGAGACAAGTTGAGAACTGAACGCTTAGGTATAAAGAAACCAGAAATTGATGTTCTAAGAAATTCTGGGCTTCTAGAGAGGGAGACCCCAGAGAACAGTGTCTTATGTGAGGATTTAACCAAACATGGAAGTAGTCACCCATTACAGGACAAGTGAGGATTTGAAATGGAGCTCTTCAGGAAGAATTTGTAGAAAGTCCTATTGTCTGATGGTTATGGTCTTTGAGTACTACATAGAAAACCAACAGTGCTGTGGGATCTGGATAAATAGAACTCCTGCCAATCTGGACTAAGAGGGACATAAAAGGGACAAATTGGAGGAAAAATAATTTCAAAGACAGAACTATGGTAGCTAAGGTCTGAAACCAGGAAACATCTGGTTAGGAGAGTGGATCCATCCATGCACTTGGCGAGGGTGAATTTCCCCCATGACAGAAGATGGCCCTTCCACCTCATTGCTTAAGAAGAGCTGTGCTGCCTCAGGCCTTGGAGAGGGTGGAGCATTTTCCTTGGGGGTTAGGGAGAGTGCAGCTGCCACCCTATTCTTTTGGAGGGGTTGAGCATGTAACCTGGAGATGGCAGAGAGCCCAGGTGCTGCCTTGATGCTTGGAGAGGGTGGATTCAAGAAAAATGTGGTCTCCCCAATGTTCCCCAAGTTTGCATTTGTAGAGAACTAGACTGCTGCCTAGGCCCTTGGAAAGAGTGGGACGGCCACTTTCTAAAGCCCCAAGGATAAATGACTCGCACCCTTTGAAATCTAATGGAGAGTGCCCTGCAGTTTTCAGAACTGTTTGAGTCCAGCAACCCCTGTCTTCCTTCCAATTTCTCCCTTTGAAAATGAGAACATCTATCCTATGGCTGGTCCGCATTTGTATTGACAGCAGATAACTGGCTCTGAGTTTTAGAGGTCCAGAGCTAGAGGAGAATTTTGCCGTAGGCCAGACTATGCCCATAGCTGATTTTGATGAGATTTTGTACTGTTTATGATTTTGTATTGTATTTGTATTGTTACTGAAATGGTTTAAAGCTTTCTGATATTGTTTTGAAATGAATGTATTTTACATTTGGAAAGAACATGTCTTTTCAGGGTTCAAAGGGTGGAATGTGCCAGTTTAAAGCTATTATGTATCCCAGAAAAGCCATGACCTTTAATCCTCATTCAGTATTGCTGAGTGGGATCTTTTTTATTGTTTCCATGGAGATGTGACCCACCTAATTGTGGGCGCTAACTTTTGTTTGGATGGTTTCCATGGAGATGTATCTCCACTCATTCAGGGTAGGGTTGCTTACTGGAGCCCTGTAAAAGGGAACCACTTTGGATAAAGCTTTAGAACCAACAGGTCCCACACAGCCAGAGACCTTTGGTGATGTATAAAGAAAACATCCCCAAGGAAGTGGCTGAAGAAGCCTAGAGAGAAAGCAAGCAGACATTGCCATGTGCCTTTCTAGCTGAGAGAAACCCTGAATGTCATTGGCCATCTTGAACATAGGTATCTTTACCTGGATGCCTTAGTTTGGACATTTTTATCACCTTGCCTTAATTTGGACATTTTCATGGCGTTAAAACTGTAAACTTGCAACTTAATAAATTCTCTTTTTAAAAAGCCATTCCATTTCTGGTGTATTGCATTCGGGCAGCTTTTACAAACTAAAACAGGTATGTAGGTGGGAATTTCAGACAAAGGACTGAAAAATTTGCAATCTAGTTAAGGAAGAAGAGTCTGGATCCACTATAACATCAAATATTTTAAAAAAAAGCACTTCAGCATGGCAGTTCATACTTCCTTTGTCATCATTAGTTGGAATTTAGAAACATTTGAACCTTTCAAGAGATTTATTTAAATCAGACTGTGTCTCAATGGTATTGAACTGTTTTGAAAATAATTCCTCTAAATTATAGTCCCAAAGTGCTCATCTTCAGTTTAAAATATTTAATCAAAGTATTCCTCAAATGGAACACCAAAAATATCATCCTTTAAAATTTTTAAAAATTGTAATTATAGAAAACAAATATTCCCACAGTAAAATATTGGAACGTATCACTAAATAAGCAAGTGTAGAACTGAACAACTTAAAGGAGAGAGTGTAGACAGTATATCAGATTGAATTTTGAAATTTTGTGTTTGTAATTTGAATATCTCAATCTGTGGCAAAAAATTTATAATGGATTTGCCAATTTACTCAAAATCATTTAATAAACCTCTTGGAGAATGATATTTGATTTGGGAACGGAGATAAAAATCATTACATATCATGCTCTTATTGCATGCTATGTTTTGTTTTGTTTTTTTGCATAGTGTTCTAGTTTGCTAGCTGCTGGAATGCAATATACCAGAAACAGAATGGCTTTTAAAAAGGGGAATTTAATAAGTTGCTAGTTTACAGTTCTAAGGCCAAGAAAATGTCCCAATTAAAATAAATCTATAGAAATGTCCAATCAAAGGCATTCAGGTAAAGATACCTTGATTCAAGAAGGTTGATGAAGTTCAGGGTTTCTCTCTCAAGTGAAAGGGCACATGGCAAGCACAGTCAGGGCTCCTCTCTCATCTGGAAGGGCACATGGTGAACATGGTATCATCTGCTAGCTTCTTCTCCTGGCTTCCTGTTTCATGAAGCTCCCCAGGAGGCATTTTCCTTCTTCATCTCCAAAGGTTGCTGGCTGGGTGGACTCTACTTCTCGTGGCTATGTTGTTCTGCTTTGCTCTCTCTGAATCTCCTTTTTATTCCACAAAATGTTTCCTCTTTTATAGAACTCCGGAAACTTATCAAGATCCACCCAAATGGGGGGAGATATGTCATCACCTAATCCATCTTAACAACCACTCTTGATCGGGTTACATCTCCAGGGAGATGATCTAATTACAGTTTCAAACATACAATATTGAATAGGGATTATTCTGCCTTTACGAAATGGGATTTATATTAAAACATGGCTTTTCTAGGGAACATGCATGCTTTCAAACCAGTACACATGGACAGGCACCAGGAATTGAATCCAAGTCTCCGGCATGGCAGGCGAGAATTCTGCCACTGAGGTACTGTCGCACCACCCTGCATGCTACTTTTAACGTCTACCTTTTGTGTCATCAGTGCAGATTAGAGACCGTACACATAAATGTACATACATAGTGTACTTACATATTTACATAATGTACACATATATACTTTCATATTCATATAGGCAACCACTATATGTGTGTGTATGTATATATATTTATATACATACACACATACATATACATGTATAACAGATGAAATGTTCTTAAAGATAGGAAAAATTCATTCCTCTATCCTAACTTGATATGATCTACCATATAATTGATGTGTCAGAATATTTAAGGACCCAGAGAGATTCGTCAGGTTTTGCAAATGTATCAAGATTTCTCCAAGGTCTATTTTCTCAAAACCTCCACATCTACCTTTCCACATGAAGGCTTTATTGACTATTCTGTCATTAATGAATTCAGGCTCATATAGTGATCATATTAAGGACATTTCATCTTTCTTAACTCTAAACTTTATTTAGAATGTTCTTTACACATATTTATTAGTTTACATATTGTTAAAGTTCCTCAAACTTCATTATGTGCATCATGATTGTCATAACCAGTCCCAAAAACAGTCACTTTGGTCTCATTATCAGAAATCATCAGCTTTACATGATCCAGTGTTGACATCTATCGTTCTTACAAAATTCTTATGTTGTGCGTTTTTGAGGCATATACTTATGACATTTCCATTACCTTCCCTGTTGGCTGATAGTGAAACAAATAAATATTTCAATTTATTGTAATGATCAATTTTAGCTTTAATAGAGCTATTTATTAGTGCTGAGAAGATAAGGGAATCTCCAAGTGAGCTAATTTGCTCTCCATACAAAATTACTTTCAAAAACAAAAAAACAAATAATGTTTTTAATCTCTCCAAGGCAGCTACAAATTAACTAACAACTTATTTATTACCTCCTGCATTTTTTGTAAAAACACACAGTTTATTTTCAAAGATTTGAAGCTAGTCTGTGAAATAATGAATTGCAAAATTAAGATATGTGAGTGACAAGCTTTTAATCAAATATACTAATAAGGAAAAAAAGCGTTGATGAAAAAATGTTTGTCTCTCATTGCATTGAAAAGATTTAAATAAGTTTAGATATATAATTGACAACACCAATTCTTCAATTACTGACTTATTTACCACCTCAACTACACTCAAATTTGTGAAAAAGAAAACAAAATAAATACATGTAAATCTTGTTATCTATGATCTTCAGATAAGTAGTGAAATCTTAGAACGTTCTCGGAAACATTAAATACATGCCATGCTACCCTATGATGAGCACTGAGAATATACTATATACGGAATTTCCCCTTTTGTGGTAGAGGTGTCTACTTAGGAAAGCAGATACACAAGCACAAATGAAATAAAATGTGGAAAGCACTAAAGATAACTACATAAATCCTATTTTATAAAAAAAAAATCATACTTGAAGAAAATTCCTTTTTCTCCAGGAAAAAACCAAGTACTATGCACAGACTACCATCTTTTAAACATCATTAAAAAAGAGGCGGGGGTGGGAGGGTGGGGAATAAAAGAATAAAACTGGAAAAAGGAATCCCGGTAGTCCTTCAATATGTATCTGACAGAGAAACCATTAAGCCAGGCATTACACAATGATAAAAAAAAAATCACTTACTCAACTCTCACACTTCTATTGCTTTTGTGTTACTTGGCTTTTCTATTTATGCCCCTTTCTGGTCTCTGCAATTATTTCCACTTATATATCTACTTCACAGCTTCCGTCCATATACTTTTGTATTTTTGAGAAGCAAAATCAAGTCTGATTTGGGGACCTATTGAGAATTTTATAAAATTTAAGCATTCTTTATACATGAATGAAAACACTTTGAGTATAATGGACATTTCTAACTTGAAGCATCTATTAGGTGTGAAAAGCAAAGAAACACTTAGTGAAGTAATTTATTTGATCTTGCTCCTTAAAAGTTCATTTACATTGTGCTTCAGGAAACTAATAGTAAACTGAATTGTGTGTATTTTAAATGAAAGAATGCTTAATTAAACTTACCAGAATGAGAGTCTTGATGATTTAGCACATTATGTTATTCATCTATTTAGATAGTATTGCTGAGTTTTCAATATGCTTAATGAGTTTGCCTGTTTAACTTTCCACATTAATATTATTAGCAATGAATGACTAGAATTAGAATCTTGTTGGTCACTGAGGAGTGACTATTTTGATTCTTGTTAACATCTGTAATCTTTACAGCACTTAAAGTAAGGCAAGAGTTGTAATCAAGTTAATTATACCCTCCTTCCTGTGCAAAGAAAAGAGCATTTAAGCGTATCAAAATCAGGTCCAAGACTGTATCTCAGCTAGTCTAAGTAGTGCTGCACTAACAAAAAACTGCAAAATTTCAGACTTAAAATAACAAAGATTTATTTCTTGTAATTATGAATATCCATTGTGGTCCAATTATGGCTCTGGTATCTATCCTCTTCATTCTGAGACCCTTCCAAAAGGATTTACCCCTATCTGGGTCATATTGTCTAGTAAACAAACAAAATGGAAGAAACACATGATGGCTCAACAACACATCTAGTTGTCTAAAGCAAGTCATATTGCCAATGTGATATCATCAGGGTAAGAGGTTTAATTACCCAGTAAACAGGGACCAGTAGAATGAGACAGTAAATATTTTTTACAATAGTGCATTCTATCTCGGAAACACAAAGTAAACAATTCTTTATTGTCTGAGTGGTCTTTATTGGCCAACCTTCTTTTTCCTCTGGGAGAAACTCTTTTTTTTTCAGTCAATTAACAAGTTATTCTACGCATTTACTGAAGTTCTTAGAATTTTCCATTCCACCTTAACTCTTGCACTTATTCTGAGATACTTCATTCAATTGGATAACTCATTTAAAAAATAACAGGAAATTTTAAATCATTTTTTGCCAAAAATATTCACATACATTTGACTTCAAAGCTAACCCAGTGCTTTCACACTGGATAAAAGAGCTTATTCAGCATACAAGCATCTACTCCCCCTTCCATATGCATACATGAATTCATTAATAAATGTTAGCATTACTTTGAAAAGATTCTAAAAAATTATTTGCCAGTAGTCTCAAGATAATATTTTCAATGACAACTGGAGTTAGCACCTAAGATGAAGCCTATTTGCCTTCCCTGCTCATGTTCTTATTTTTTATTTAAAAAAAAATATAAAAACTACCCCTTTTCCTCTGAAACTAAAAGCCTCCCCACACTGGCCCTTACCACCACTTCCTACTTTCCAGCGTTTCTGCAACCATATCCCTATTAATCACGAGGCATCTTCAGTCCTTCAAATTCATCCTTTATTCTCAACCCATAAGCTCCATAAGACTTCACTTCCTTCAATAATCTAAACTCCTTGATCACTTCACCAATAATTACACTTGTAAGGAGTAGGGACAGGTTGCTTTCCACCCTCATTCCCTTTTAGGGTTTTCTAGTAAACTCACATCCTTGGCCTTCTCATTACTCTTCATACATGTTTACTTGTAGAAGGAAACTGAAATATTTCTGAGTGGAAGGAAAGGAACTGGGCATGCTTATTCAGCCTCTTCCCTTTTGGGAACCAGCCTAGATCTTACCTAATTATCTGCTCTGCCCTTTGGAAAGAGCCCTGCCCTTGAAGGGGAAGACCAGCAAATAGGTTCTGAGCTGCACCAGTGGCTGGTGAGTATATCTAACCTAAGGGTGAGGAATTAGCAACATCATTGCTTGAAGAAGAAAAGCGATATTCTGCAGTCAGCTTTCAAAGCAATAAGGTGATATATTATTTCTATGGTTCATATTGCTGCACCTTTCTCTCAATTTGTTCTTTCTTGGATAAGAAAGAAAGTGTTCTTTTTTTTTGGAAATCTCGAACCCTAATTCACAATATCCACATTCTTTTATCCTTCCATTAATTTTCCCTATAAACACTAAATCCTTTTCTCTTATTACTGGACTGCTGAACATTTCTGGGAGGATTAGCAAAGTTCTGTGAATAGATGTAATTATGACTCTATAAATCCATCTTAGCACTTCATGGGGATGGCTGAGAGAGAAGAAGTTAAGACCCTGAGCTCTAGCACTAAGACTATCTTGTCTTTACTTCCAATAATGGGAGCTTGAACATGTTACTTAAGGTGTCTGCCTCAGCTTCTTCATCTATAAAAGTCAGATATTTCAGTATTTGCCTCCTGGAATAGCAAACATTAATTGAGATGATATATATACACTGTTTAAAACTGTACTTGGAAATAATGTCCATTATTATCAGCTTGAGAATTATTTTATGTGCCATATCCTTTACTCAATCCACCCACTCTATATGTTAGATACCTACCCAATTTTATCCATTTCCATATGTTCTTTATTCTGCTTAAAACTCTTCCACCTCTACAATGTACATTTTCCTATATGCATGCTGAAAACTGAACTGTCCATCATATACGTCTGTGAATTCCAGCATCATTCATTTCTACAATAATCAAGCCTCAGCTCCTTTCTCCCAGTCTTAGAAGGGGAGGTGTTTCTTCTCCTATCCAAGACTAAATCTCTGTGCTCTAGAGCTTTTCATCTTTGCTCCCATTAGTGATTTGATCTAAAGATTAGTGCATCCTTCCTTTAGCCTGCCTGAATATGTCACCCTCCAATGGTTTCTTTAGGTAACATACTACACTTCCTTACTCAAAGGGGAAAAAAAAATAATCATTGTGTCCTCTGTCTAGTGACAACCCTATCTCTTCTTTTCAAAGCCAACATACTTCAAAGGTTATTCTATATAAGCTATTCACTACCCTTCCTCACCTCAACTTCTACCCATTTCACTTTGGCAACTGCTTCCATCATTGAATCTGCTTTTATGAATATTACTATGGATATTATGCTGCTAAAGTGAATAGATTCCTTTTTTCTTCTCTTTGCAAAATTAGGACACTATCACTGTATATATATGTATATATTTTTTTTGTTTGTTTTTTTGGCTAACCTTGAAAAGGTTCTTTTAGACTGCCTTTTTTCATGCCTGTCTTCTGGATCTTCTTTTCTCTCTCTGACTTTTCCTTCTCAAAATGATCACGTCAAGTCTGCCCCTGACTTGCCCTTAATTTTGAGTGACCCCACCATCTGATCCTTTTCTATCTTCTCTATATGTTTTACTTGGGAAAACCATCTAGTCCTAAGACTTCAACTTCCCAACATACTATCCCCTAAGTTCCAATGCTCACTTGAACTTCTTTGCTGGATTTCCAGATGGATAAACTACAGACATATCTAATTCAACATGATGAAATTTAAATGTATTAACTTTCCCCCAAAAGTATTCTTCTTTTCGTATACCCTTGTTTAGAGACTGTAATGACTTTACTCTGATTCACAACCCATGTCTCTCAGGTGACAGAATTTCATCAACTCTACCGTATCCTGACTTCCTGCTGTATTTGTCCAATCTTCCCCACTGTCACTACCATTCCTTTTGGTTGCAATGACATCATGCCTTATCTATATTGAGATAATATTATGCTAGAAATAAAACTCAAATGATAAGATGTGTCTAAAAGACGCTTTAAAGTCCTCCCCTTGATAATTAATCAGTTGATGTCACCATGCTGTCTACATCCCCACATGACACTCTCAAGAGCCCTCTGAATATTCCTCTGATTTTTCATCACTGTCATTGCTCCTACTGCTCTTTCCATTAAATCAATCTACCTCCAATACCCACCTGGAGAACTGTTATATCTGTGAGCTCAAGTTAAAATTTTGGACTTTAATGGAAGTTTCCCTTATACAATTCTCCCAAATTAGAATGTGTTGCTTCTTTCTTTGAGCATTTATTATATTCCAGACAGTGTATTATCATAAAATCTATACTACATTACTACTCAGATTTCATCATATTTGAAAAATAAGAACATTTCTACCTCATAGAATTGGTATGGGTATTAACTGAAGCAATGCAGAAAAACAAGAGAAATTATAATAAAACTCAGGAATCTCTAAAGAAGACATTACTGAAAGATACAAGAAGTAGTGAGGGTGGAGGTAGAAATGAGCCAAGAACTTAAAAATACTTAGTTAATTCTGGAAGTTCTTTTCTTACTCTGACATAAAAAGAATAGGAAATTATGGGCAGTTAGGCTTCATATTTTGAAAAGTTTATTGTTACTATAATAATCAAATGTCTAGAGCTATATAATTATAATTGATGAAAACTATAATAGAAGTATGAGCATTTACAGAAATGAGGTCTCTGAAACTAATAGAGGTAATAGTACTAAAGAGATGTAACTCAGTAATTGGACCAACTCACATTTTTTGCAAAGATTCTGATAGCTAAGAAGAGTAACTCATTTATAATAGTGTTTGAATAAGTATCCTCTCATCTTGTTTGGGTGTATTGTAAGTGTTTGTAAGTCTGATATTCTGTAAGAAGTTCCTAAGTCAAATTTTATTGCAATTAATATCTTACATCCTGAGAATGCCTTCATAAATACATTGAATAGGAGATTAAATGGAACCTTTTGTAAGGGCACAGGGTCTGCAGTCAGAGTAAATGACAAACTGAACTTTACAGATCACTAATTGTGGGAAATTGAGATAGCCATTCCACCTCTCTGGGCATTTTGTTAATTTTATTTAATAAGAGTACCTTCATCAGTAGATGACTAAATAAATTAATCATGGTTAGATCACACAAGGGAATCTGGCACATATTAAACATTCTGTAAATAATTATTCATCCAACAACTGTAGTTTTGTGTTTGTGCTTTGATTTTTTTTTCATTTGTCTGTTTTTTTAATATAATATACTATGTACCATTGTAGGTACTAGAGAGCTTATTTTATATTCTCAAATATTTCTTAGTTTGAAACTTGAAAATTTTATATTAAGATAACAACTGACCTAAAATCTCAAATGCCCATACTATTTCAGATAAAACCCCGCAAGTAAACACATGGTTTATACCTTGTGAATTCTAAAGCAGGCTGAAATGTTACTATTTATACTATTATCACAAAAGCTTTTTGATAAAAATTTCTGAGCCAACCAAAGTGAATAAAAGAATATGCTTAAATAACTCCAAATAAATATCATAGCAATATAAATAAAAGATTAATAATATATGAATCATAAAGTTAAAATTAGATTATAGTTTGGACAAAAAATAAATATTTTCTCATACATCTTAGTTACTTTCAAAATAATCTTCAGATAAATGATTCTCTCTTATATTCCTATTCTTTTTCTTTAATTCAATATATATACATATTTATGATTATACAGAGCATAAATCAACAGATATTTGTACTTTTAGATATTATATACTAAAATCCAATACTGTGTTTATCTCGGATTACTGGTAGGAATTTTTTCTAACTTTAGATATGCATTATGTCTGTAATGGGAAGGAATAATTTTTTTCCAGTAATTAAGAATTTGCATGTGTCATCCTGAATAAACTCTGCATAGTGTTAAATTTTTAATTGGTAGCAATAGAAAATAGTTTATATTCAATATTTAAAATATTGTTCTGTACTTCTTTATTATTCTTTGTTAAGAAGCACCATTTCAAGAAAATATGGCTAAATTTTCAATACTCTTATAGATTTTTTCCTCCATAAACAAAATAGAGCCCACTAACAAACAAAATTGTCTGTGAAAGTACATAAAAAAGAAAAAAAGTCCATAGCTGAGCCCTAATAAAACACAATAAAATGCAGGATTTCTAAGAGCTGTTAGAAACATTTCAACTGCATTGACTATTAGACTCAATTTTCTAAGTCACTTAGAAGGAATTTTTCTATCACTAAAGTTAAAAGTCACAGCTTAATTTATTGTATTTATTACTTGGCTTTTGTTGCCTGTCATTATATGAACAATAGAATATACTTGATTCTCTTTTCCTTCCCCTGGTTGTAATATCTTCACATATTTTAATACAAAAATATAATAAAAATGGTTTGTGTGTGACTATCTCTCCTTTGCATTTGACTAATATTGGGTGCTGACAGAATGCAAAGATGCTCATGGTACAGATGTATACGTGTTTGGGGAGAGAAGTTAACCAAAAATATATATGTTAAAATGTTAATTAAGAAAGTATTAATCTTTCTGTCTAAAGAGCTCAAGGAAAGTTACATGTTGGAAGAGGTATTTAGTGGTTTACCATTGAGTCAAGTGGACAGCTAGAGACAGCAGTGGGGTCATTTAAGTAGGGATAACGTGTGTACCAGGATGGAGGGAGGAAACTGTGGAGCATGTTGAGTGAGAGAAGGTAATGCTTATGTATGGAATGTGTATATGAGAAATGAAAAGTGGGATTGGAAGAGTAAATTAAGACCAGATAAGGAGCATTAGAACAACACACTAATGAGTTTGGGTATAATTTGTGAGGTAGTGGGAGCCTGTCTTATCTTAGTTTGTCTGTGCTGACACCACAAGTACCACAAACTGTTTTTGACTTAAAAACAGGAATTTATTATCTCATGGTTTTAGAGGCTAGAAGACTTGCTTCGTCTCAGAGTTGGTAATGATTTAATGCTGTCCTGTTCCAATTTTTAGGGTTACTTGCCTTGTATATCTGTTTCTGTCACATGGCAATGGCCTCTCTCTCTCTCTCTCTCTCTTTTTTTTTTTTGCTACTGTGACTTCTGGGTCATCTTTATAAAGCCTTCAATTAATCTGAATTAAGATTTATCTTCACTCAGTTGGGTCAACCTCAGCTAACAGTAATTATCTTCAAGAGTTCCTATTACCAATGAGTTCTCCATTGTAATGGGGATTAAGATTAAGGAGATGTCTAAAGTGAGTTTATAATTCAATGTGCCAGAGAATCTATGTTATATTTTGTGCAGGGAAGTGAAATGACCAAAGGAAAACAAATAAACAAGCACACAGAAAAATATCACCAAAACTTGGAATTGGGCATATTGGTATTTTAGTTCTAACTGTGTAAGTTGCAGAAAATGAGTTTCACTGTTCTGATCTGTAAATTCTTTTTCCAAGTGGGTGTGAAAATTTAATGAAATAATATTTATGTAGTACCTATGGTAAATGGTGGACAGATTTTAGAATTAAATTAATGGTAGTTAGCATAACAGCTAAGCACTGTGGGAAATGGATAAGTCTCTGCAGAAGCCTTACATAAGAAAAACAAGTAATGGAATATGACTATAGTTAAATAAAGGTCTGATTAAGACTATTATCATTGGATTGGCAAAGAGAAATTGGTAGAAAAATAGTTAGATGTTTTATAGAAGATGAGATGTATGTGGAATAATGAAGAGAAGACTGGAATATGATGCCAATATTTAAATTCTTTTTGCTTGGGAGAAGTTCTTGCTATGCAGAGGTAGGGAAGTCAAGAAGAGAAACAGGTTTGGGAGAGAGATGATTTAGTTGATAACATGATTATGTTGAGGTCGAATTTGTGATGCATTGGGATTCCCAGGTAAAGGCTATGGAATTGGAGCTTAGATAAAAGACCAGAGCTCAAGATAAATTTAGAGTGGCAGCTGTGAGGAAAAAAAGAAAATTGAATAAGGAGAAAGAAGTTAGAGGTTAAAATTAAAACACAATTTTGTGATTTTCTTAATCCTTAAAAAGTCCCATAAACCTTCATTTTATTTTCTGAAAAGTAACAACAATAATTTCTCTCCGATTATTATTAAAAAGTAATAATTCAGAACTTCTGGGTAAGATGGCAGAGTGGGGAGCTCCAGGACTCATTTATCCTCCAAAAACACCTAGTGGGCAAGCAGAAACTGTCTGGAGCAATGGTCTGAGGCTCTGGAGGCCAGAGAACCACTGTACAGTATTCAGGGAAGAGCAAGACAAAGAGACTGAAAAACTGTGGTAAAACAGTGGGAGTAGTTTGCTCCAAGGCAGCTGCCAATGTCCAGCCCCAATACTGGAGGCAAGTTGCCTGGGATCTGATCCCTGTATGGCTGTGGTGAACAGAGAGGGATGTGAAATCCCTCCTCCCCAAGAACCCAGAGGGTCACATGGCTAACGACTGCTCATGGCTTTTGATGAACAAATTTAGAATGCTGGCTCCAGGCTCTGAACAACTTTAGTCTGCCTGGACAGGGACTGTGGAAGCCATTATTTCAACTCTCACTTCCCACGGAGGCAAAGACAATGCAACTTTAAAGATGCAGGGCTTCCTTAGGGCTGTGGGGAGCAGTTTTCTGAAGAGGGGTAGGCCATGAAAGTGCAGCTTTGGGAAGCCATGAAAAAGATTTCTGGTATCTTTCCTGAACCTCTCACCAGGGCTCTATAGAATTGGTCTGCACCCCATTTGTGAGATCTTGGGTCTATTTTGGCTTGGAAATACTGACTTGGGAAAGTCTTCTCTGAGGTAACCATCATCCCAGAATTTACCTCAAGGCAAAATAAGCTAGAGACAAAGAAAGGGGTTGGGGGGGTGGAATCCATAGGGCCAAAGTAAAAACAGTGTGGATCAAGATTCCTGGAGAAGGAACACTTGTACAAATAGTACAATCTTAAAAGTAGTACTGCATAACCAGGGCAAGAGTCAGATAAAAAAGAGCAGAATAAATATGATCAAGTAAACATGGGCAATTCAAAATATCTAGAATAAGTTGAACCAAGTGTAGAAAAAGAGCCTTAACACAAAGCCAATCAACAATAAAACACTAGGCAAAAGAGAGAAACTGACCTTCAGAGTAAATTCATCAAGGTAGTCAGATGTCTAGACATCAATAAAGTTATAAGCGGTTCAAAGAAGTAGGAAGTTATGGCTCAGACAAAGAAACTAATTACAATGTCAGAGGAGATACACAATTTGGAACAACTACTCAAAAATACTCAAACAAATATCCTAAATTAATTCAAGGAGATGAAGGAAAATATGCTAAAGGAATAAGGGATATTAAGAAGAAACTGTGTGAGAATAAAGAAGAATTTGAAAGTGAAAAAAGAAATATACCAGAGCTTATGTGAATGAAAGGCACAATAGAAGAGATTAAAATAAACTGAAGGCATACAATAGCAGATTTGAACAGGCAGAGGAAAGAGTCTGCAAATAAAAAAGATAGCATAATTGAAATATTACAGACAGAAGAACAGAAAGAGCAAAGAATGGAAAAAATTGAGCATGGTCTTAGGGAATTGAAAGACAGAATAAAGCATGCAAATAATATGCATCATGGGTGCCCTAAAAGGAGAAGAGAAGGGAAAAGGGACAGAAAGAATATTTGAGGATGTAATGGCTGAGAATTTCCCAACTCTTATGAAAGACATATATATATATTTCCAAGACATGTCCAAGAAGTCAGTATGTTCCAAACAGAATAAATCCCAATAGACATACTCTCAGGCACATACTAATTAGGAGGTGAAATGCCAAAGATAAAAAGAGAATTCTGAAAGCAGCAAGAGAAAAGCAATTCATCACATACAAGTAAACTGCAATAAGATTAAATGCTGATTTCTCATCAGAAACTATGGAGGTGAGAAGGCAGTAGTATGAGAAATTTAGCATACAGAAAAATAAAAACTACCAGCCACAAATCCCTTATCTGGAAAAACCATCCTTCAAAAAATGATGGAAAGTTCAAAATAGTACAGATAAACAGAAACTGAGCTAATCAACAAGAGACTTGCCCTATAATAAATATGAAAGGTAGTTCTGTGAGCTGAAAAGAAAGCCAAGGAAGAGGCTTGGAGAAGAGAGTAGAAATGAAAATTATTAAGGATAACTAAAATGGTAAAAAGAGAAACAAAACTAAGATATATATATATATATGATCCAAAGGATAAAGTGGTCGAAGTACTGCCTTTAGAGTAAAAACATTGAATGTTAAACATCCCAAACAAAAGACACAGATTGGCAGAATGGATAAGAAAACAGTATAATCAATCTACAAGCTGTCAGCAAAAGACTTGCCTTAGACCCAAGGACACAAATAAGTTGTAACTGAAAGGTTAGAAAAAGATGTCCATGGAAACTCAACTAAAAAATAGCTGCCTTATCTATAATACTAATATTGAACAAAATAGAGTTTAAGTGAAAATCTGTTATTAGGCAAAGAAGGACAGAATATATATCCGCCAAAAAGAAGTAACAATATAAATATATATGCACCTAGTCAGGGTGCCCCAAAATACATGAGGAAAACATTGGAAAAACTGAAGGGAAAAATAGATGCCTCTGAAATAATACTTGGAGACTTCAATATACCCTTCTCATTAATAGCTAGAACATCTAGACAGAGGATGAATAAGAAAATAGAGAACATCAATAACATGATATATGAATTAAACCTAAAACAAATATATAGAACACAACCCAAAACAGTAGTATAAACATTCTTCTCAGATGCTCATGGATTATCTCCAGAATACAACACATGTTGGGTCACAAATCAAGTACTAGTAAATATTTAAAAATTGAAATTATACAGAACACCTTCATTGACCATGATGAAATGAAGCTGGAAATAAGTAACAAGTGGAGAACTGGAAAATTCACAAATTTTTGGAAGTTGAACAACACACTCCCAAACAATCCATGGGTTAAAGAAAAAATTGCAAAATAAATCAGTAAATATCTTAAGATGAATGAAAATGAGAACACAATATATCTAAATTTAGGGGATGCAGCAAAAGCAGTGTTGAGAGAGAAATTTATAGTCCTAAACACCTACACTAAAAAAAGAAGAACTAAAATCAAAGGCTTCCCTACACTTGGAAGAACTAGTAAAATAACAGCAAACTAATCCCATAGCAAGCAGAAGGAAAGAAATAACAATGATTAGAGCAGAATGAGAATGAAAAAATAGAATTAAGAAAACCAAAAGTTTGTACTTTGAGAAGATCAATAAAATTGACAAACCCTCAGCTAGAAAAAGAAAAAGAGAAAAAAGAGAGATGGTGTAATTAAATAAAATCAGACATGAGGGGGGGACATTAGTACTGAATTCACAGAAATAAAAAGGAATGATAAAGAGGATACTATGATCAACTCTACACCAACAGATTAGACAAATTCAATGAAATGGAAAAATTCCTAGAAGCAAGCAAACAACCTTGTGGTAGTCTGAAGTTATGTGCCTCCCAGGAAAAGGCATGCTCCCTTAATCCATTCGTGGGGGTGTAGACCTATTGTGGGTGGGACATTTTTATTGTTTATTTCAATTGAGATATGACTCACCTCATCAAGGTGGGTCTTTAATCCTCTTACTTGGACCCTTTACAAGAAGATAAAATACATACAGAAGCTAAGAGATGAAATACAGAGAAGTACCCAGAGAAGTTTAGAGAAAAACATCAGAGAAGCTAAGAGAGGACTTGCAGAAAACAGAGAGGAACTGCAGAAACTTAAGACAATGAAACCCAAGAGAGAAGGACCAGCAATTGCTGGCTATGTCCCTTCCCATGTGACAGAGGTGTCATAGGTGCCAGCAGCCTGTCTTCCCAAAGTATAGGTATTGTCTTGTCGAGGCCTTGATTTGAACATATTCCTGGCTGTAAGTTAATAAATCCCCACTGTAAAAAGCTGATGTGTTTCTGTTATATTGCATTATGCTACCTTTACCAAACCAAAGCAAATCCATACAATGACTCAAGACAAAATAGAACACCTCAACAGACCAGTTACACTTGAAGAGATTGTAATAATCATCACAAACCTCCCAACAAAGAAAAGCCCAGGTTTGATGGCTTCATAGGTGAATTCTATGAATCATTCACAGAAGAATTAATACCAATCCTACTGAAACTCTTCTAAAATATTGAAGAAGAAGGTATACTACTCTACTCATTCTAAGAAGCCAACATCACCCTAATACCAAAGCTAGATAAGTATAATACAAGAAAAGACGAGCATAAACCAATTTTTCTTATAATTGTAGATACAAAAATCCTCCAAAACATTCTTGCAGATCAAATACAACAGTTCATTAAAATAATTATACACCACAACCAAGTGGGCTTTATCTCAGGTACACAAAGTTGGTTCAACACAAAAACATCAATTAATGTAATATACCACATCAATAAATTTTTAAAGGGAAAAACCACATGATCATCTTAATTGACTGAGAAAAAGCATTTGATAAAATCCAGCATCTTTAGTTGATAAAAACTCTTTGTAAAACATGGATCAAGGAAATTTCTTGACAATGATAAAGGGCATATTTGAAGAAGTCACAGAACACTCAATGTTGAAAGACTGAAGGCTTTCTCTTTAAATCTGGGACAAGGATACTCACTGTCATCACTATTATTCAAAATTGTGATAGAACTACAACCAGAGCCTTAGGGCAAGAAAAAGAAATAAAAGACATCCAAATTGGAAATGAAGAAGTAAAACTTTCACTACTTGAAGATGGCATGATCCTATGTATAGGAAAACTGCTGAAAACTCCACAAAAAGCCACCAGAGCTAATAAACAAGTTCTGCAAAGCGACAGTATACAAGATCAACATGCAGAAATAAGTAGTGCTTCTATACACTAGTAACAAGCAATCTGATGAAGAAATCAAGAAAAAAATCCACTTACAATAGCAACTAAAAGAATTAAATATCTAGGAAAAGTTTAACAAAGGTATAAAAGACTTGTACAAAGAGAACTACAAAACAGTGCTAAAAAAACAGAAAATAAAGAAAACCTAGATAAATAG
This sequence comes from Myrmecophaga tridactyla, assembly GCA_004026745.1. Taxonomy (NCBI): domain Eukaryota; kingdom Metazoa; phylum Chordata; class Mammalia; order Pilosa; family Myrmecophagidae; genus Myrmecophaga; species Myrmecophaga tridactyla. Next base: position 39,872 of record PVIY010011767.1, read on the forward strand.
GATAGTCTGTGTTCATGACTGGAATACTAAATCCTGTTAAGATGTCAATTCCACCCAAATTGATTTACAGATTCAATACAATCCAGATCAGAATTCTAATAGTCTACTTTGCAGAAATGGAAAAGGTGATTCTCATATTTATTTGTAAGGATAAGGGGCCCCAAATAGCTAAAACATCTTGAGAAAATTGTTTTACTCAGTTGTTTACTATGTAAACACACAACTTCTCCAATTAAAAAATAATAATCATTTTAAAAGAATAAAAAGAAAACATTATGGTAAGTGAAAGAAACCAGACTCAAAGTACTACATGTAAAATTCCATTTGCATGAAATTTAAATAAGTAAGTAATTATGTAGAGCTGGAAAAGGAAAAAGGGTTTGAGAGGCGACTGCTATGTGGTATAGGGTTTGTCTTTTTGGAGTAATGAAAATGTTGTAAAATTGATTGTGATGATAAATGCGCAGCTCAGTGATTATACTAAAAGCCATCGATTATACACTGTGAAAGGATTGTATGGTATGTGAATATAACTCAATAAAACTGCAACAAAATCCACCCACAATGAAATACCTTTCACACACACAAAGATGACTTTATTTAAAAATGGAAAATAGCAAGTATTGGAGAGGAGGCAGAGAAATTGGAACTCTAGTGCATTGTTGAAGGTAATGTAAAATGGGGCAGCCATTATGGAAGATTGTTGGCAGCTCCTCAGAAGGTTCAGTATAGAATTGTCATGTAACGCAGCAACCCGACTTTTAGGTATATGCCCCAAAGAATTGAAAGCAGGGACTTAAACAGGTATTGTACACCAATGTTAGTGGTGGCATTATTTACAACTGCCAGAAGATAAAAGCAACCCAGTGTTCACCAACCAATGAATGGATAAACAAAATGTGGCACAGACGTAAAATGGAATGAAGTTCTGTTACAAATAATGGATGAAACCTGAAGACATTATTTTGAGTAAAATAATCAGTAAAAGGACAAACATATGATCTTACTAGTATGAATTAATTAGAATAGACAAATTCATAGAGTCAGAAACTAGAATACAAGTTACCAGAGTCTAGGATAAGGGTAGGGAATAGGAGTTAATGTTTAAATTGTACAGATTTTTTATTAGAGATAATGGAAAAGTTCTGGTAATGGATGGTGATGATGGTGGCACATCATTGTGAATCCAATTAATAGTACTGAATTATATATTTGACTGTGGTTAAAAGGGGAAATTTTAGGTTGTATACACAATACTAAAATAAAAAGTTTTAAAAAAGAAACAATTCATGGCAATTGAATGCTTTGTAATATAAAATACAATACACATATACAAATTTTTAATATGCATTAAACTTATAGAATGAGACTGGCCATTTTCTAAATTTTCTGCTACATTAATTCTTTTGATCATCAGAACAATGCCATGAGATAAATATTATTAGCAACTCTCTGCATATATATTTAAAACAAATAAAGAACCTGGGGGGGGAAAGAGCATCATAATTGTGTTAAATTCTTCATAGCTAGTCAACAATAGAGCCAGAACCAATATTAAGGCAGGTCAGGTTTCAGAAAACATGCACTAAACCACGCTATTTTGCCCTTCAACTTATAAACTTCTTGACTGAAGAGAACATCCTTTATCTAATTTTGTCTTTGTATACCCAGCACTTAGCATGATATTTGCTCATAGTGATGACACAAACTTGATAATGATTGACTTACATGGAGGCAATATGTAAAATCATGAACATGAATAAAGTGAGCCAAATGAGTGGATATACATGGAAAAGGAAAGGGGAGGAGAGAAGAAGAGAGAGGAGGAGGGAACAGGAGGGGTTAAGGGAGGGGGGAGGGTTGGGAGGGGAGAGAAAAAGAGAAGGGAAAGGAAGAGAGAGGGGGGGAGGGGGGAGAAGATAAAACGTTAGGACTAGAATAACTATACTTAGAAAGTAGAAGCCTGTATTGATGAGGAAGTAAAAATATAGAGCCCAGAGATGCAGATAGAGATGGGTTGAAAAAATATGAAGAAACATGAAATTATAATTTTCTCAGATGCAGAAAAGGAAAGAGTTTCTAAAAGAGAGTGGTCAAATATTTTGAGTTTTGTGGCACATCTTAAAGGTTCAATTGGAGAGGCTCAGCCAACACAGATTTGGTCTACAGTGTGTGTTAGGCTTTTCCCTTGGCCTTCAGGTCAAGGAAGTTCACCCAGTAACAACACTCCTGGCCTCTTTCCCCACCCCATATTCACTTTTCCCCAATGAAAGGAGGAATGATTTATCTGATTTGGAATTCAACAGAAGAGACTAAACATGCTCAGTTCAGCCTTTCCCTATCTCTATTTTTCAGAGCTAAGTAGCATATCTGCCCTTATGAGGATGGCCTACAGGTGTCCATCTGCATTTGTAAATCTGTATGTTGCAGAAGATAAATATTAGAAGCAGCCTACTGCTTCTTCTAGGCTATGGTTTCTACTCCATGGATACAGCTGATTTTTAATCTCTTCCTAAGTCCCATATCTATCACCACTTGCTCCTTACTCAGGCAACAGTCTTAATTTTAATTCTCAGTACAGTTGCCCACGACAGTTGGATCCTGTTCTTTGTTGTTTAGATATGTTAGCTCCTATCTTCTTCCTCAAAATGGCTGATGTCATTTACCTGATCTCTCATCTTCGACTTTGTGACTATAACTCTAGAATTAATGACCTAATGATGAGTAGTTGATTCCATAAATCAGAACAGGTCTGAATTCCTAACTTCCCCATTGATGGAGGTTCAGAATTTGTGGGGAGCTATCTAGGCCTGAGGGTATCCACAGACACAGGGCCAAAGTGGATGGAGGACTGGCTCACTTAAGCAGCTAGAGGAGGACAGAATAGGAATCTAGACCCTGTGGATTTATAGTGGAAATGGTATTTGAGAGGATCAGGTCCTGAAATACAGAACATAGTAAAATATTTGATGTCCGTAAAAGAACAGGGCAAGCAGATTGTGAAACAAAGGAGGAGGTCTGGAGTAAATATTTCTGTGTCATTACCAATCCTGAATTTACCGTATAAGCCACATGGACAAGGCGCATTGGCTGAGAGAAGTTTCAGCTCATTCCCATTGCTCATGTATTCTCTCAAAGCATTCTAGAATACATTATAGCTAGCAATAGTTAGGAAATATATGGAGACATTTGAGGAATAAGTGTTATAAAAGCCTTAGAGAAACTGGTGGAGGAGAAAGTTGAAGATGCGAAAGCAGAATGAATTGGCGTTTATTTCTCACTATTCTTTGGATATTAATGGAAAGAGGATCATATGAAACTGAAAGAAATATATATTTTAAGAAATATAGCATGCGTACAGAAAGATGCACTAATCATGTAAGCGCAGCTCAATGAACTATCAGAATAAATATCACCAAGTCAAGATATAAAACATATCCAGAATCTCAGAAGCCCCTCACACAATCTTTCAATAACTACCTGTTCCTTCCTCCCTGTGGTAGTTGGGTTCAGGTTTCAACTTGGCCAGGTGAAGGTGCCTAGTTCTGTTGCTGTGAACATGAGCCAATGGCATGTGAAGCTCATCTTTCTCTGATTACATCTGCAGTGGGCTAGGAGGCGTGCCTGCTGCAATGAATGATGTTAGATTTAATTGGCTGGATGCTTAAATGAGAGAGCTCAATATAGCATAGCCCAAGCAGCTCAGCACACCTCATCTCAGCACTCACAGCTCAGCCCAGGCCTTTGGAGATGCAGAAAGGAATCACCCTGGGGAAAGTTGCTGGAACACAGAGGCCTGGACAGAAGGCCAGCAGAGATCATCTTGTGCCTTCCCATGTAAGAAAGAACCTCAGTTGAAAGTTAGCTGCCTTTCCTCTGAAGAACTATATGTTTTTAACTAGATAAATCCCCTTTTGTTAAAACCCAGTCCATCTCTGGGATGTTGCATTCTGGCAGCTTTGGCAGACTAAAACACTCCCCAAAGGTAAAACTATCTTAACTTCTATAACAAATGTTTAGTTCATTTGTTTCTGAAGTTATATGTAAATTGACCTCTATAGTGTAGTTTTTTGTATCTGACTATTCTAATTTAACCTTATGTTTGTATGTGTTGCTATAGTTTAATAATTAGTATTGCACAATAGCATTTCATCATATGAATACACACCATAAGGTATTTACTATTTCACTGTTAGGGGGTATTTATATTGTTTAATTTGGAGTGATTAGTAATAATACTTTATCAAAATTATTGTACATATTTTCAGGTTCATGTATAGATACATATCTGTAGGATGTATTTCAAGAAATGTAATTTTTGGTCATTGAATATGAGTAGGTCCAACAATGGAAGGACCACCATACTGTTTTCCATAGTAGTCATATCAATTAAATATTAAGAGTCAAGTTCCAGTATTTCTCATAAAATCAATACCTCACATGTAGATTCCAAATTATTAATATGCATATCTCTATATAAATATATTTGTATCTTCCTTTTAAAATTAATTAGAAATACCATAACTTTACTCCTAACAATTCAGCATACATCTTTTCAGAATGAGAACATCATCCTATATAATCAAAATATCTTTATCACACCCAATGAAAATTAACAATTCCATTTATTATTTAATATCAATTCATCTTCAAATGTTTACAAATATCCAAGAAACATGATTTATATATTTTTTCCTCAACAAGAACCCAATTGCTGTTCATGCATTCATTTCTTATGTGTCTTTAGTTTCTTCAAGCCAAAAAAATTTCCATGCAGCTTTTTGTTTATCTGGACATTGATACATTGAATATTTCCAAGCTATTTATCTTATAGAAACACCCTATATTCTAAAGTTATCCATTTGTTTCCTTAGGTGTCATTTAATTTACTTCTGAATATTCTGTAGTTCTTGTAAACTGGAAGAAAAAGATGATGAAACTCAATTTAAACACTTTTGGTTAAATGAAAAAAAAGGAAGTTCCATAAGCAATGTTCAATACCTCATGCTGCATAACATCAAGTGGCAGGTATTTTTCTACTCTAATGACTTTAATTTGATCATGTGATTAAATTGGTCATTCTTCATTAAAGTGATATTTCTTTTTGCTATTCCTAAATAATCTGTTAGGTGGTATTTTAGAACCATGCAGATAAACTGCCCCCTCACCCCAAATTCTACCCCCCCCCACACACACCAATTGTCCTCACCACCATTTATAAGCTTTGCTTGAAATAAATACATTACACTGCAGGATGTGAAGTGAGTTGCTATGTGCTGCATTGTGGGCACCCAGGCTCGGAAATAAAAGAAACTTTCAGCAAATAACCACTTTCTTACTTATACAACACAAAGTATCCAAGAGAGCAGGGGAAGAGATCCCATAATGGTTTGTCTCCTGGAAGTCAAACTGCTCAGGTCAGGATCAATGGATGGCAGCTCCACGTGCTCACTCAGGGTCAGAGACAAGAGGGACAAATCTGTCCTGCCAAGGGTGAGATATTTGTATGACCCATGTACCCATGTGAGATGGAACCCTGCCACTGAGGGTTTCTTCCCTGATAAACAGCTGAGGCTGTTTGTTCCCAGTTTCCAGGTATAAGGTATGGTCAGACCTTGTCATTAGACCTGACATGTCATCCAGGCTTTGGAATGGAAAAAGAATGAAACATCTATGCACAATAAAAAAGCAGTAGGCTTTGGTGAGGGCTGGGAGATAGCTGCTGAGTGAGTGTCTATGACTTCCCCAGCACAGCGTTCACAGTGTTGATTATTTAAATTCTTTCATTCTTTCTAAATATATTAACTGCCCTTCTGCAATAAACAAGAATACTTTTCTCCCCTCTCTTTGTTTTCAAAGAAATAAAAAATAGCTTAGCACTTACAGGGCTAATGAATCTGAGTTTCCATATTTTACATTTACCTTTAGTCTGAAGAAATTTATCATTTCTTATAATGCAGGTCAGCTGATGATTAAATGTTTTAGCTTTCTTATATATGAGTATGTCTTTACCTTCATATTGAAGGATATTTTCAGTGAGAATAGAATTCTGGGTTGAATACTCCATTTTTCCTTAAGTACTTTAAAGACATTGTTCCACTCTCTTCTGGCCTTGTTATTTCACAACATGGGCTCATTTGCCCAATGTCCACAGAAGTCAGTGCTGTGACACCAGGATTTTGAGAAGAGAAAGGGTTTATTGTGAAGTCAACCAGCAAGGAGACAGGAGGCAAGTCTCAGATCAGTTGCCCAAGCTGAAGAGTACTGGGGCTTTTATGTAGTTTGGGGTAGGTGGGTCGAAGGGAGTGGTTTAGGATAAGGTGAGGTAAATGGTTTAAGGGGTAGGCTTAAGTGGAGCGTGCACAGTTCCAAATTATGCTACTTCATGTGTCGCATGTGCAAAAATGTCACCTTAGCCAGATCAGTGGGTGTGATTTTTACTATTATAATTAAGCAAAGATAACTTCAAGTTAAAGTTCAGTGCCGCTGTTCATGTCTAGAGGGCTAATTCTGGCTGAAACTGGCTTTATCTAGGAGAAGAGAAACAAGAACTGGGGAGGGATGACTCAAGCTTCTTCACTGATAACATGATGAGTTGTTGGCAGGATCAGAAAACTGCTAAGTTACAAAGGACAAAATAAGGAGGAAGCACAATTATGCAGTGATTCCTCTGCAATTACAAGGGAAGGCATCTGAATTGCAGTTCAGTATTTTATATACAGAGGTTGTAAGCATAGTTAGTTCTCAGTTACAATTCCCCCCTTTTGTTGTTTATTCTTCAATCTTGAGGGATATCGGTTTTGACCGCTGTAGCTTTTCATGCTGAGGAAGGGTACTGACAAGAGGGGCTGGAGGAATGAAATTTCTTAGACTGTAATTGTATATATTCTTTAACGTTATGCTGCTTTGGTTGAAGGGTTGTTGCTTTATCCGGCATTCTTTGGCATGGCTGGGATAGAAGACTGAGATAAGTTTTAAAAATAAGAACACATAATAACTGTAAGGAGTACTGGTATTTTAACTCGTAATATAGAATGAAACTAAAATCGTATCTCTCCAGGAAGCTAGTTAAATAAGTCAAATATATTGAAGGAGAAATGATTGGTGACTATTAACTTGCTGATTGCCTTTTTCTGACAGAGCTGAAATAAGACACAGAGATAGAGTTTGAAAAAGAGAATATTAATAATTGCTGGGTTTTAGGGCCTAACTGATTTAGGAACACGGGGGAGGTTTTAAGTTTTTTGAGAAATAAACTTAAGAAGTAAATTGAAAATTATAGGTTTAAATAAAAGAAGGAGAAGGGTCATGACTAGGGGATTTACAAGTGAATATAACTATGCATAGATTCCACATAGAGCCCTCCAAGGGGATGCTGATTTTATGTAGCCATATGGGTTGCCTACAGTGTCTGGATCTCTCTAGGGCTCTCAGGAGCACTTATACTTGAGGCTTTGCATGCTATGGCAATTTGTGATATCTGGCTGAGACTTGTATGAGAGAAACTTGTAGAATGATTTCCTGACTCTTATAGAAATACCTTAGCTATAGAAACTCTATTTTATTTAATATTTCCTCTTTTGGTTGACATCGCTCTCTGAAAGCATTGCTAATTAACACTTGGCATTATTCCCTTGGTACCAGCGAGGCTTATCCCTGGAAGTCACGCATGGGGGAAAGTAGTGAGTTTATTTGAAGAGTTTGGCTTAGAGAGAGGGGCTACATTGAGTAGTGAGAAGTTTCTAGGGAGTAACTTTTAGGCATTAATTATAATTAGGCTTAGATTTGTTATTACAGAAATAAGGTTCATAAGTGCAAGCTTCCAGTTCAAGGGCTTAGTTCAGTATTTATTATGAGGCAATGCTCATATATTTTAGAGTTTATTTTTAAAGATCCCCTTGTTATAAGTTTAAATGAGGATGATTTATGTTTTATAAAAGGAGTGGATTTTAGTTTTAGATTTTGCAAAGTTCTCTGATTACAGTTTCAGTAAATTGGGAGGTTCTTTTGCTTGAGAGAATAGCAAGAATTTCCCATGTGGGAAAGTTTAATAGTTTTATGCTTTTTTCCCCAGTCCCTTAAGGGATATTATGAATACTTTTTCATTTTATGCTTAAAGCACTCTGAAATGCATCAGGGTATTACATTAACTTGTATAAATACTAAGATCTCATTCTTTATTCTAGGTTCTATGTTAAATAAAGCTGAGTTAAGTTGTTTAAACTGGCTAGTCAGGTTAAATTAGTGGGTCACAGAAAATTTAAATATTGGATAAAATAAATCTCTACTTCTTGGTTTTACATAGAAATTAAAGTCAAAAATAAAAATATGATATTATCCTTTACCTTGTAATCTGACTCATTTTAATCTTAATGAGATCAACCTTATTTATATTTTTAGTTGAAGTCTGATCTCTTTTTAAGTTTCTTTGATAGTGGCTGCATGAAGTTGTCTTCTAGAATTAACGTAGCTTCTTCAGTACTTCTAGAGCTAGAGAATTTTAATTGTGTCTTAGGTGTCACACAAATATTTAAAGTTCTAGGGTAATAGGTTACATATAAATAGTAAATCACTTTAAAATTTAGAAATAGCAGTTAAATCCCAGGAGCAAATATAACTGCTGCAGGAGCTTACAATCTGGGCTCTAATTCTTCTATGAGCATTTTCTTAATGAAGCTATTTCTAAAAACAAAACATTTGACAATTACCTATATTGAGATTATCAACTACAGACTATAGTAAAAGGTTTTTTTTTTTTCTTTTTTTATGTTTTTACTAGGGGTATGTTAAGTAACAAGTAGAACATAATTTATATACTTGCTTTGCTTCTCTTTTGAAATTTGTTTAGTTCAAGATGAAATTTTGTCCTGTAGCTGATTATATGTATTTTCAGAGAAGTATCAGAGTAATACAGTGTAACTGACAAGGAAATGTGATTGTTTCTGTGACATATAACATTTTTTTTTAAATGACTAGAACTATGACTAAAAAGACTATCCTATTGTTTAATATACACATCAGTGTCAGGGCATATCATGGACAGTGAGGACACTGTTAAGTCTCTAGGAATTTTTTATAATTTCTAAATATTTATGTGAACAATATTTTGTTAATATAAATTCAATTAATAGAAGTTTAGAAATTATATTTTAATTTGATATTTCTTATACAATTCATAACATATTAAATTAATTATTTATAGCATCTCTCTTTTTATAACATGAAAAAACAAACCTTTTGCAGTTCTCCAGATGCCCTTTGAAAAATCTTAAAGACAGCTTACAATAAACAAAGGCATTCTTTAAGGGCTGACCTTGAGTTGAAGCATTATGTTAAACAGGAAAATGGGTTACTGTGTTTGCTGGTTTGAAACTGTTATGTACCTCAGAAAAGCCATGTTCTCCTAATGCTAATCCAATCCTGTGGGAGAAAATTTATCAATTAGGGTGAAGCTCTTGATTAGATTGTTTCCATGGAGATGTGACACACCCAATTATGTGTGTGATTGATTAAGACGGAGATGTGACTCTGCCCATTCAAGGTGGGTCTTGCTTAGTTTTCTGGGGTCCTTTTTTTAAAAGAGCCAGAACAACTCATGGAAATAACCAGAGCTTGAAGAGAAAAAAATCTCCAGGCCCGTGATATTCTAAGCTAAGAGATGAAGCACAGAGTTTTCCCTAAAGCAGCTAAGTCAGGATCCACAGATGCCTAAAGTTCAAGCCACTGACATCAGAAGCTACAGGCAATGGAACTGGGAACAAGGACCAGGAGATGCCAGCTACATCTTCCCATGTGACAGACATTGGCCTTTCTTCAGAGTCAAGGTATCTGTCTCTGGATGTCTTAGTATGGACATTTTTAAGGCCTTAGAATTGTAAATTTGTAACTTAACAAATCCCCTTTATAAAAGCTGATCCATTTCCAGTATATTGCATTCCCGTAGCTTTAGTAAACTAAATACTGTGAAATACTATTTGGTTCCTTTTTTAACTAAAGTTAAGAAAAGAGTTCTTTTAAAAGTGAGAAGGCTTGTTTTTAAGATAATAAAATCTGATGAGGTAAATATAATTATTAATGGAGGTATTATTTTCATATGACATAGAATATTTGTTTTTTTAAACAACTAAAGACATGATAAGGTTAACATAAAGTACAGGAAGTTATTCTACTAAAACATAGACTCTTCCTTTTATATTCATTATCCAGAAAAAAAAACTCTTTACAACTTTTTACTAAAAATAGACTAATAATTTAGGAAAATTTGTCACTTTAACAGGGAGAAAATTAAATTATAGTTTTGCATCAATATACTATTTGATACTAAGGCTCTTAAAAGCTTTATAGATAAATCTATCAAATCTTACTCAACTTTCACTCCAAGAAATGAGTTTCCTTTTCTGTGAACTTTCAGCATCTTTCTATATCTATTGAGGTTTTGTCCTACATTTTCCTCTTTCTTATTCTGTAACAACCAGTTATTTTAATTTAGGACAAAATTACTTTCTTTTCTTTACTAAAAACATATCCTGTATATTTTACATACTTACATTACCAAAATAATTTTGGAAACTGTCTTCAAGCAAACATCCTATAATATAAATTTACTAACAAAATTAAACTTGTTAGAATAATGACTCAATTTTATGCATATATTATTTTCTTCATTTTTAAATACTTAATAGATGTAGCAGTAACTCATTTATTCAGTGAATCTGTATAAATTTAGGAAGAATATAATGAAGTAGAACAAAATTGTATATTTATATTACACTTAACATTTACAGCTCATAGGGGATGATGTTCAGAAATATTGCTTTCTTTAGTTTGTCATTTTATCAGCATTTCACTGATATGTATTATGAAATATTTCTAAGGACATGTTTCTTAAACAGGTTTCTGGGGGTAAGTAGGGAAAGCTTGCTATTAGTGCCAACCCTTGATTTAATTGCAGACTTACAAAAGAAGCCTGCATTTTTCTATTTTTTTCTCTTCAATAGAGTTGTTTGGTTCAAAAGTTATAATGGAAGCAAGAATTGGACTAGAATTTGTTGTTGCAATTTTTTTGCAGCCATATCTGCTAGTGCTTTCTTTCATATTTGCCTAAGAATGACAAAGAATTTTAATTATAGCTAAAGCCTTTGGAAACAGTATAGTATTCAGTACTTTCCCAATGCAAGCAGTCTTTTCTTTTAATTTTCTTCCATTGGAGAGTTAAAAACAAAAAACTCTCTGTTTGTATAATATCCTAAAATTCTGTTCAAAAAGCATTAGAAGCTCAGTGTCCCCAATTTCTGGGATCCAGGAGTTCTAATCTCTCTCTCTCTCTCACTCTCTCTCTCTCTTTCTCTAGTACTAATACTATAGTACTAATCTATCTATCTAAATATATATGTTCTTATTTCTCTTTAAGCAATTGGAATAAAGTTTCTTAAGAACATTTTTATTTGTTAACTTGGTATTACCACCTGGAGGTAGGAAAACATACATCAAACAAACACAGACACAAATAGAAAGCTTGTAGCTTCAATTAAATCTTTGGCCATGTGTCAAACATAGAAATACAGACATGCAGAAACATAAAACTCACTAGTTTAAATTATAAACTATATAATCTTGTACTTCTTTTGTAAACTTATTCTGATACTGACATAAAAGATTGAACATATGAAATTTAATTCTATTTTTCTTCTCTTTTACAGTACAAGTCTAATTGTAATATAGCACTAAACTCAAAAGACTCATTTTCTGGCCATCATTCCTTAAATTCTAATTTGTTTTGGGGCCAGGCTACATTACAAAAGAAAACTATTTTACATTTCTTCATGAGTTCATAATCAAACTTCCCACCATTTCATAGAATGAACCTGCAACTCAGGGGACAGCCCTTAGGAATGTTGTTGGGATTTCCCGTCTCAAGAGATTCTGACAAGCAAATTAGGAACAGGCAAACAATACAAAATATGTGTGTGTATATATATATATATACACACATACACGGTATGGGACAAAACTCTTAACTAAATTGATATGCAAAGCCTGTTAAATGAATTGTTAGGCTGCCTATGTAAAATATATTTTAAAGGACTGCAGCCAATTATGCTGTTAACATTACCCATGGTTGTAACCTTCAGCATGATGAGACATAAACAGAAAGTACACAGAACTAAACTCCATTAAATTTGAGCTTGGTAGAAACAGGTTCTATACCACGATACAATGGCCCTGTAATATCAGATTCAGAACCAGAGCCGGCATGTAAGCACTTCCGTGACTAACTCTTTTAAGCCTGGGACCTGTACCCAGTGACCAGGCTAGACTAAGGTTGGACTTGAACCCATGATCTTAACAGCATATACCTAGAAAACCAGACCACTAAACAGGTTTTGCAAAAAAGTAGGCACTACCACAAAGTTACTCACCCAGAAGAGATCTATTCCTGAAACTGTATCTCCTCTCAGAACTGAATCTGTGCCGCAGAGCTGACAACACCAGGGGAACAGGAGGGAGTCCCAGTTGTCGAGCCTCTAGACTAATTGATCTAGGTGGCCATGTAGGATTGATAGACTGTCCATGGGGGCCATGGAGCCTCGAGCAAGAGCCTTGAAGACTGTGCCACCTGGGGTGCCAACTGTTATTGCCGGGGTGCCTAACTGTTATGTGCCCAGTTCACACAGAAGTCAATGCTGTGACACCAGGATTTTGAGAAGAGAAAGGTCAGTCTGCCCAAGCTGAAGAGGTTTGAAGCTATTATGCACTTTTGGGTAGGTGGTTCTAATGGAGTGGCTTAGAAAAGGGAGAGGTGACATGGTTTAAGGGGCAGGCTTAAGAGGAGCATGTGCAGCTCCAAATTATGCTACTTCATGTGTCACATGTTCAGAACTGTCACCTTAGCCATATCAGTGGATGTGACTTTTACAGTTATAATTAGGCAAAGTTAACATTAGGTTAAAGTTCTGTGGTGCTGTGCATGTCTAGAGGGCCAATTCTGACTGAAACTGATTTTATCTAGGAAAAGAGAAGCAAGAACTGGGGTGAGATGACTCAGATTTCTTCATTAATGAACATGATGTGTTGTTTTCAAGATCATAAAACTATGAAGTTACAAAAGACAAAATTAGGAGTAGGCACAAGGTCACAAGTTTATTATGAGGTGATTCCTTTGCAGTTACAGGGAAAGGCATCTGAGTTACAGTTCAGTATTTTCTTTTATATAGGGTGGGTAGTAGGTATAAACAGTTAGTCAGTTACAGCCTCCATAGTTTCTAGTGAGAAAAGAGCAGCTATTTTTATTGCTGGTCCCTGTAGATTATGTGCCATTATACTTTGCTTTCCAGGTTTTCATTTTACCTTTGTTTCTTGGCATTACAACCATAATGTATGTGGATATGTTGTTTTACTTTATTTACTTTGGAGTCCACTGAGCTTTTTGTGTCTGTAAATTTATATCCATTACAAAGTTTGGGAAACTATTGGTTATTATTAATTTAATTATTATGTCTTCACCTTTCTCTCTAACTTTTCCTTCTGAGACTTCAAATTGCACACAGTTAAGACCTTTTTTATATTGTTCTTCATGTCTTTGCAAAGTTGTTAATATTTTAAAAATCCTTTTGTTCCATTTTTTCATATTAGATCATTTCATTGATCTATCTTCAATTTCACAGTGTCCTCCATTATCTCTGATCTACTTTTAATCTCATCATGTGAGTTTTTTCCTTTCGATTATGATATTTTTAGAACTAAACTTTCCATCTGGCCCTTTTTAATCTCTTTAAAAATATCTTACCAATTAGTTTTCCTTGGTTTTCATTCATTCTGAGCATATTTTTTTCCTTCCCTTATTGAGCCTTATATGCTAGTTGCTTAAAGTCTTAGTATACTAATTCCAATAGAGTCATCTTACAGAGTTGATTTCATTTCCTGGAAAAAATTGTCTACTTTCTCTAGTTTTTCATATCTCAAGTAATATTGGATTTGTCCTGGGAGTCTGGAAAACTTTGTTGTTGGGACTTGAGATTCTGAGTCTATCCCCTGAAGAAAGTTAGTATTTTCTTTAGCAAGAAATTAACTTAGCTAGGCACAATCTGCAAACATACTGCCACTTTCTCTGATGGCAGCTCAACTCTTAGGACATTTTATTTCAATTGCACTGTTTGAAGTCTGACCTGAGCATACATGTTTCAGGAGTTAGTTAAATATTAGGCAAAATGTATATATAGGAAACTAACACTCTCCCTTCTCTTGCTCTCTTCTCTTCAAAACTTTACTCTCTTATTCTTCAGGTAAAAAAGACTGGAGTTTCTATGGCAGGGTTTCTGTCATCCCATACAGCACCAATTGCAAACTTTCCATCAGAACAAAAGTCAAAACAATAGGAAAGTCATCTAATGTAATAATCCTTTACATTAAGTTTCTATCACTGAGTAGCAAATCACAACATATTCGGTAGCTTAAAACACATATATTACATCACAGATGAGTCAAGAATTTGAGCACAGCTTATCTGGGTCTTCTGTTCAGGATCTCACAAAACTGAGATCAAGGTGTAAGCCTGGAAGCCTTCTCTTCTGGACTTTGGAGTTGTCTTCCAAACTCATTCTTGTTATTGGCCAAATTCATTTCCTTGTGTTTAGAGGAGTGAGGGCCTCAGGTTCTAAAGGCTTCTCTCCAAAGTCAATTAACAACATAGCTGCTTGCTTCTTGAAGGCCAGCAGGAAAGTATCTTTCTCTCTCCCTCTCTCTCTCCAGGAAGGACTCAGACCCTCTTCAACTGGATTTACCTGATTAATTCAGGCCCACCCAACTAACCTCCCCATTGATTAACTCATATCAACAGATTCACTGTTGGCATATAGCATAACCTAATCCCAGAACTGACATCTTCTAACAGTCATAGGCTTCACCTACTCTGAACGGGAAATGATTACAGAGGATGTGAGGATATGTACACCAGGGGAGGGGGATATTGCAGATTCTGCCTAACAAATCCCTTTAATAAGTTTCAATTTCTCCCCCAGAATTTTCCTGCTTTTGTTTTATCTTCCTTCTTCAGATAGGGTTTTTATTTTTTCTGTTTTGTTTGTTTTCATGTTTGCCCAGATTTAATAGCATTTTAATCTCCAAGGAGAGTCAATCTACCACGACTGACTGAGCCAGTGACCTAGGTTATTGATAAAGACTTACGCTATCTTTAACCTTTCTGTTATTCAAATAATATTCAAATTTAAAACACTGTGTGTGTATGTATTTGTCTTATCTGATTAGTGAAGGTGAATTTTCAGGATAGGTTCATAAAAATGGAATTACTGGGTTATATGGTAATTCCACTTACAGTGCTATTGGATATTGCTGACTCACTTTCCAAAAGTGTTTTAGAATTCCTATTAATAATGTTGAAAGTATCTGTTTCTCCACAGCTGCTCCATCAGAGTGTATTTTCAAACTTGAATTTTTACCAATCTGACAGGCTTCTCATTGGTGTCTCAATGTATGTTTAATGTGTGTTTCTGTTATTTTATCTTTGTTCCAGCAATTTTCATATATGCTTCTTACCTTTATTTTCCTATAAAATCTATTTTCATTGCTTTCACCTATTTTTAGCCAACTTTCTTCAAAAATTTTATAAGCACATTCATATTTCAAATTTTAGGACATTGTCTACAGTACGAATAGTTAATAATTTTTTCATTTTATTATTTATTTCCTTTATATTCTGCCTAATTTTTCCATGTAGAAATTTTCTATTAAAAACAACATATTTAAATCAAGAGCATTATTAAAATATTGTGTGGATTTTTATTAAAAGGACTCAACTTCTATTAACAAATTTGAATATGATTTGTAGAAAACCCCGAGAGTATAGAAGGTTCATATCAACGGCTTAATCTTGACATATTTACTAATTTACTATTAGCAGTTTGGAATTTTCCCTTTGAACTATGTTTTTAAAATTGAATCATCCATATCTTAAACATATTTATCATGCAAGAATTTTAAATTAATCTATTTCCTACATAAATAAAACGCTAGCATCTTCAAAATTAATTTGTGAAGTCAATTATTAAACGACTGTGAAGATGTTGAGGCATTTTATACTTAGAAAGGAAGTCAGATCAATTGCTCCAGTACTTTCACACCAGATCATGGAAACTGTTTGATACTCTTTCTTCTCCCCTTTGGCCTTATTAACAGAATTATGGTTTTATTTAAGTATGAAATGAATTGAGCTAAAAATACAAGCATTCTTCAGGCTCTCTTATAGCTAACTGTCATGCAACTTAGTTCTTTCTTGCAACACCAAGGTGACACTTGGTTCTTGCTTATGAAGTATAATTTAAGGTGCAATCTACAGATCAGGATGATGGAGCAGAATATCAGAAGGATGTTACTCCTGCTACTTATCATTGGACTTCCAAATGGAAGAGAAATATATCTATCTTTTTTTAACCATTTTATATTGTACAGTATAACATATATACAAAGTAAGGGGAGAAAAAAGCAATAGTTTTCAAAGCACGCTCTAACAAGTAGTTACAGGATACATCCCAGAGTTTCTGATCAGCTACCATAAGATCCTCTCAGATTTTTTTCCTTCTAGCTGTTCCAGAATATAGAAGGCTAGAAGGCTTAAATATTTTTTATCATGTTAATTGACTTTTTTTTCCTTCGTTTTGGTGAAAAATAACATATATACAAAAAAGCAAAAAATTTCAAAGCACTGAACCACATTTGTTTAGAGCGTATTTCAAAGTTTGACATGGGTTACAATTCCACAATTTTAGGTTTTTACTTCTAGCTACTCTAAGATACTGGAGACTAAAAGAGATATCAGTTTCATGATTGAGCCTTCACATCCATTTGTTAAGTCCTATTTTCACTGTTTAACTCCACCATCACATTTGATCTTTCCATCCCCCTCTTTAGGGGTGTTTGGCCTATGGCAATTCTAAATTTTTCATATTGCAAGGGTCTGTCACTAATATGGTGTAAGGAGATGGAACTATCTGATGTTCTAGAGAGGCTGGGCCCTCTAGGATTCAGGACTTGTCTGGACAAGGGACACATCTGAAGAGTGTAGGTTTCTGGAAAGTTACACTAGTGCATGGAACCATTCTGGAATCTTATATATTGCCCTAGGTGTTCTTTAGGATTGGCTGGAATGGTCCTGGTTGGGGGTTGGCAGGTTATGATAGGTAGCAAGGTCTGCCTGAAGCTTGCGTAAAAGCAACCTCCAGAGTAGCCTCTCAATTCTATTTGACTCTCTCTGCCACTGATACTTTTTAGTTACACTTCTTTTCCCCCCTTTGGTCAGGATGCAATTGTTGATCTCATGGTGCCAGGGCTAAATTCATCACTGGTAGTCATACTCCACATCACCAGGGAGATTTTCACTCCTGGATGCCACGTCCCACATAGGGAAGAGGGCAATAACTTCACTTGCAGAGTTGAGCTTAGAGAGAATAAGGCCACATCTGAGCAACAGAAGAGGTCCTCCAGAAGTAACTCTTAGGCATGCCTAAGGTAGTCTGAGCTTCTCCGCTAAGCTTAGGTAGTCTAAGCTTCTCCGCTACCTACATAAACTTCACATGAGTACGCCTTAATATTGAAAGCATGCCCTTTCCTCTACGTGGGACGTGACATCCAGGGGTGAAAGTCTCCCTGGCAACGTGGGAAAGGACTTCCGGGGATGATTCCAGACCTGGCACCGTGCGATCAACAATCACACCCTGACCGAAAGGGGGAAAAGAAATGTAATTAATAAAGTCTCAGTGGCAGAGAGAGTTCAAACAGAGTCGAGAGGCTACTCTGGAGGTTGCTCTTACACAAGCTTCAGGTAGACCTTGCTACCTATCATAACCTGTCAACCCCCAACCAGGACCATTCCAGCCAATCCTAAAGAACACCTAGGGCAATATATAAGATTCCACAAGGGTTCCAGGCACCAGAGTAACTTTCCAGAAACCTGCAACCTCCAGATGGGTCTCTGGTCCAGATAAGTCCTAAAACCTAGCCCAGCCTTTCCAGAACATCACATAGTTCCATCTCCCTACACCATATTAGTAACAGACCCTCCCAATATTAAAAATTTATAATTGCCACAGCCCAAACATCCCAAAAAGCGGTATGGAAAGATCAAAGTTGATAGTGAAATTACACATAGAAGATAGGACTTAACAAATGAATATGAATATGGAATCATTAAATTGATATCTCTTTTAGTCTCTAGTATTTTATAGCAACTAGAAGTAAAAATCCTAAAATTGTGAAATTATAACCCATGTCTAACTCTGAAATATGTTCTACAAGTAATTGTGATGCTATGCTTTGAAATTTATAGCTTTTTTGTATATATGTTACTATTCACAGAAAAAGAAGGAAAAAAGTCAATTGTGATAATAAAAAAGTATTTAAGCCCTCTAGCCTCCTATATTCTGAAGCAGCTAGAAGGAAAAATGTGAGAGGATCGTATGGTAACCCATGACAAACTCTGGGATCTGTCCTGTAACCACTTTTTGAAGAGTGCTTTGAAAACTATTGCTTTTTTATTTCTTTGCTTCATATATATGTTATAATATACAATTTAAAAAGTTAAAAAAAAAAGATCGAGGGCATGGCCTATTGATTTGGGTGTCCCTAAAGATTGACACAGTATTTGGGAATTCCCTGCTAGTAAGGTTTAATTGTTCCATATTCTTTCTTCCATCCCTCAAAGGACTTTGCCAATACTTTTTGATTATCTGCTTATATACTCTAGGATATATCCAGGCATTACAATAATCTATACAGGATTAAATGACCTTCTACTTATTCTTGGCTCCCTGTGTTTCAGTTGTTCAAGTGAGCTATACAGATAGGCTGAGTTAAATTTTGCACTAAAGCAAATTTCATTTCCAGAGAAAATAAACCTTTTACCTTTGGTCTCAAAGAATATGGGTGGTTCTAAAATATAGACACTGTTTTTCTTTCCCCTGTGTTCCAAATTACTTTTACCCCAACCTGATCAGTTTCATTCTTATCTCTAATTATCAGGTTATATATATAACAGCCTCTCAAAATCCATAAATAATAATCACCACTCTGGACTTAATGTGTCTGGTCAAAAAGCTTACCATTTAGGCCCCTGTTTTCATATAAGCATTTACAAAAGATGACCATACCATTGTTGTTCTTTTGTTTCTGGCTTAGTGTGTCTCACCAAAAGTCCCACATGTTCATTCACTTCATTCCATGCCTCACGACTTTGTTCACTTTTGTAGCAGCACAACTTTCATTCATAAGTATACACCATCATACACCACCGTACTTCTCGGTCAGTGCATCCTTCAGCCACCTGCATTCATCAGTCATCATGTATAGGGCCCAAAGTCCACAGTGATCAACACTCTCAATTTTAGATAGATTCATTGTTCCCAAGAGAAAGAAAACCAATAAACACAGCCTCGCCAGATAGGAAACCTAAACCTCCTCTTAACTCTTGTCCCTCCCCCTATTATTTACCTCTGCTGTTGCTGTGGTAGTGCAGATGATTCCTTTTGAACATAGCTCATAGCATGCAATAGCAGTTTTCCCCTGTACTTTGGATTTAAATACTCTTTGTACACGAATCATCTTTGAAGTAATTTTTGCAAGAATTAATTGATATTTCTAGTGTTAAACAGTGGGATACATGGGTCTATACAACCCCTTTCAATCCTGTTCATCTTCAATATGGTAATATTACTTATAGATCAAGTAGAGAACCACCTTCACTTCTATCTATTCCGTTACATTGGAGTTCAACCTCATTAGCTAATGGTTCATCCATCTCTAGCTTCTATATATCTCTAAGTCCCCTATATTCTGTATTAAAAGCCTCTGATTATACCTTTATGTTCTTTAGGGTCATAAAAGTGGAATTATACTGGATCTGTCCTTTTATGTATGGCTTACTTCACTCAGCATTATATGTCCTCAATGCTCATCAATCTTGTCATGTGTCATTTTGTCTTACTGCTGTGTAATATCCCATCTTATGTATATACCACATTGTGTTGATCCACTCATCTGTTGATGAGCATCTGGTTTGTTTCCATCTTTTGGCAATTGTGAATAATGCTGACATGAGCATTGGTGTGCAAATGTCTGTTTGTGTCATTCCTTTCAGCCCTTCTGGGTATATACCGAGTAGTGCTATTGCTGGGTCATAGGAAAACTAGATATTTAGTTTCCTAAGGAAACACCAAACAGTCTTCCATAGTGACTGCACTATTATACATTCCCCACCAGCAGTACATAAGTGTCCTAATTTTTCCACATCCTCTCCAAAATTTATAGTTTCCTGTTTGTTTAAAAGCAACCATTCTAATAGGTGTGAGGTGTTATCTCACACCTATTAGTCTTGATCTGCATTTCCCTTATAGCCAATGAAAATGAGCATCTCTTCATGTGCTTTTGAGCCATCTGTATTTGCTCTTCAGAAAAATGCCTATTCATATCTTTAGCCAATTTTATAATTGGGTTGTTTGTTCTTTTGTAGTTTAGTTGTATGATTTCTTTGTATATGCAAGAAATCAAACCTTTGTCTGACATGTGATTTCCAAATATTTTCTCCCATTGAGCTGGCTGCCTCTTCACCTTTTTGACAGAATCTTTTGAGGTGCAGAAGCATTTGATTTTGAGGAGTTCCCATTTATCTATTTTTTCTTTTGCTACTTGTGCTTTGAGTGTAAAGTTTAGGAATCTACCTCCTATTACTAAGTCTTAAAGATGTTTCCCTACATTGTCTTCTATGACTTTTATAGTGCTAGTTCTTATATATAGGTGTTTGATCCACTTTGAGTTAATTTTTATGTAGGGTGTAAGATAGGGATCCTATTTTATCCTTTTGGCTATTGGTATCCAGTTCTTCCATGCCCAATTATTGAAAAAACTATTTTGTCCCAGTTCAGAGGATTTGGGGTCCTTGTCAAAAATCAGTTGACCGTAGATTTTGTGGTCTATTTCTGCACTCTCAATTTGATTTCATTGATCAATACTTCTGTCTTTGTGCCAGTACCACGATGTTTTTGGCCACTGTGGGTTTGTAATGGATTTTAAAGTCAGGGAATGTTAATCCTCCTACTTCAGTCTTCTTTTTTAGGATGCTTTTAGCTATTTGGGGCCTCTTTCCCTTACAGATGAATTTGGTAATTAGTTTTTCCAAGTCTTCAAAGTAGGTTGTTAGAATTTTAATTGGTTCTTCTTTGAATCTCTAAATCAATTTAGATAGAATTGACATCTTGACTATATTTAGCCTTCCTATCCATGAGCAGAGAATATCTCTCCACCTATTTAGATTTCCCTTGATTTATTTTAGCAATGTTACATAGCTTTTTTATGTTCAAGTTGTTTATATCCCTAGTTAAATTCATTCCTAAATACTTGATTCTTAGCTGCTTTTTTGAATGGAATTTTTTCCTTAACTGACTCCTCCACTAGAACATTGCTTGTGAAAACATTACTGATTTTTGCACATTAATTTTATATCCTACCACCTTGCTGAATTTGCTTATTAGCTTAAGTAATGATGCTGTAGATTTCTCAGGATCTTCCAAGTATAGTATCATGTCACCTGCAAATAATGAGAATCTACTTCTTCTTTTCCAATTTGGTTGCCTTTTGTTTGTCTTGCCTGATTGCTCTAGTTAGTACTTCTAGCACAATTTTGAATAATAGTGGTGACAGTGGGCTTCCTTGTCTCATTCCTGATCTTAAGGGGAAAACTTTCAGTCTCTCTCCATTCAGTATGAAGCTGGCTATCAGTTTTTCCTATATATTTTTTTTATCATGTTGCGATAGTTACCTTTGATTCCTATCCTTTTTGGAATGATTTTATCAGAAAAGGATGTTGAATGTTGTCGAATACTTTTTCAGCATCAAAAGAGATGATGATGTGGTTTTTCCCTTTTGATTTGTTAATGTGCTGTATTACATTAATTGATTTTCTTGTGTTGAACTATCCTTGCATTCCTGGTATAAACCCCACTTGATTGTGGTGTATAATTCTTTTAAAGTGTTGTTGGATTCAATTTACTAATATTTCATTGAGAATTTTTGCATCTATGTTCATTAGGAAGATTGGCCTATAGTTTTCCTTTCTTATAGAATCTTCACCCCATTTTGGTATTAAAATGATATTACTTCATAGAATGAATTAGGTAGAGTTCCTTTTTCCTCATTTTTTTTAGAAAACTTTGAGCAAGACTGGTGTTAGTTCTTTATGGAATGCTTGATAAATTTCCCTGTGAAGCCATGTGGCCCTGGGCTTTTTTTCCATAGGAAGATTTTTGAGAACTGATTGAATATCTTTACTTGTGATTGTGTTGCAATCTTCTATTTCTTCTTGAGTCAGTGTAGTTCATTTGTCTCTAGGAATTTGTCCATTTCATCTAAGTTGTCTAGTTTGTTGGCATATAGTTGTTCATAATATTTCTTATGATTTCTTTTATTGCTTCAGAGTCTGTGGTAATGCACATATTCTCATTTCTGATTTTGTTTATTTGCCTCCTCTCTCTTTTTTCTTTGTCAGTCTTGCTTTTCTTGATTTTCTCAAAGAACCAACTTTTGGTTTTATTGATTCTTCCTAATATTCTTTTGTTCTCCCATTCATTGATCTCTGCTTTAATCTTTGTTATTTCTCTTCTTCTATTTGCTTTGGGTTTAGTTTGCTGTTCTTTCTCAAGTTCCTCCAGGTGTGCTAAGTCCTCGATTTTTGCTCTTTCTTATTTTCTAATACAGGCATTTAGGGCAATACATTTCCCTCTCAGCACAGCTTTTGCTGCATCCCAGATGTTTTGATAAGTTGTGTTCTCATTTTCATTCATTTCCAGATAGCTACTGATTTCTCTAGCAATTTCTTCTTTGACCCACTGGTTGTTTAAAAGTGTGTTATTTAATCTCCATATATTTGTGAATGTTCTCATTATTTGGTGGTTATTTAAATCTAGCTTCATCCCATTCTAATCAGAGAAAATGTTTTGAATAATTTCAATGTTTTTAAATTTATAAAAACCTATTTTGTTCCCCAGCTTATTATGATTTATCTTGAAGAATGTTCCATGTGCACTCTAAAAGAATATATATTCTTATGTTTGGTGTGCAATGACCTATATATGCCTGTTAGGTCTAATTCATTAATCACATTAACTTCTCTATTTCCTTGTTGATCTTCTGTCTGGTTGTTGTATCTATAGAGGAGAGTGTTGTATTGAAGTCTCCTACTATTATTATTGAAACATCTATCACTCCCTTCAGTTTTATTAATGTCTGTCTCATGTACTTAGGAGCTCTTTGAATGGGAACATAAACATTTATGATTACTATATCTTCTTGGTGACTCCACCCTTGGATTAGTATATAGTGTCCTTTTTTTATCTCTTATGATATCTTTACATTTAAAGTCTATTTTTTCCAATATTAGTATAGCTACTGTTGCTTTCTTTTGGCTACAACTTGTGTATAAAATCTTTTTCCATCCTTTCATTTTTATTTTTTTATTTTGTTATTATTATTTTTTTTTATCAATTAAGGTAGTGGGAGAATGAACTGCACTATCTGTGGCCACAAGGTGGCAGCAGGGAGAGGGAAGGTGAAACCCACCTCTGACTGGTCATCCTTTCATTTTTAATCTATTTGTATCCTTGTGTCTAAGATGAGTCTCTTGTAAGCACTATTTATCTGGATTCTGTTTCTTAATCCATTCTGCAAATCTGTATCTTTTTATTGGTAAGTTCAGTCCATTAATATTCAAAGTTATTATTGAAAAGGTATTTTCTTGAATCCACCATCTTATCTTTTTTTATTTTATCATATATATATGATATGAAATATATTTATATATATATTCTTTTCCCTCTTTCTCTTTTTATCCTTTAAGTTACCCTTACTGGTACTCTTCAATTCTGAGATCTCCTCCAGACCTCCCTCTACTGTTTTTTTTTTCAGCCAGCAGAACCTCTTTTAGTATTTCTTGTAGGATTGATCTCCTGTTGACAAATTCTTTCAGGTCTTGTTTGTCTTTGAAAACTTTAATCTCTCCCTCAATTTTGAAGAACAGCTTGGGTGGGTACAGAATTCTTGGTTGGAAGTCTTTCTCTTTCAGGATCTTAAATATATCATACTGCTAACTTCTTGCTTCCATGATGCTAGTTGAGTATTCTGAACTCAGTCTTATGTGGTTTCCTTTGTATGTAGTAGATTATTTTTCTCTTGCCACTTTCAGAATTTTCTGCTTCTCTTCATATTTGACCAACTGATTAGTATGTGTCTTAGAGAAGGTCTATTTGGGTTTA